>JACSZP010014336.1:0-14649 GCA_016161895.1 Pinna nobilis | reverse complement strand
TGATAAACATCATAACCGTTCCATGCTTTTTGCAGCATGTAGCAGAGGAAAGTACGGACCCAACTGTTCAAACAACTGTAGTGAAAAGTGTGTATACCAAAACTGCAATATCTACAATGGAAAATGCAAATTTGGATGTAAAGACGGTTGGCGTGGAGATAACTGTACTGATAGTATGTAACTCCTTTATATACGATTGTGTATTTACGTGGAGCTGTCAACAGCTATGTAGTTATAAATTTTGTTTCATTACTATCATAACGTTATTGTGTGAAATGTACAGCTACAGTAGCATACGTACAATATAATCCTGCGTCTACTGGCAGTTAATTTCACGGTTCGTTAACTTGGTCTCATCATCTTTATTTTGAAATTACAGTCTTACCTGTTTTAAAAGACTCTCCAAGGGAAGGTGCAAAAAGGGTCACATATGACAGGTTGTCTCTCAATTCGGTTATTTATATAGGAAAAAACTATCTTGGGAACCACACATTTAGGTCACATAAGACAGTGTTTCCAGTAATTCAGTGGGTCATTAAGTTAGGATAGACTGTAGTCTTCTATTTGAGGAAGGTCAGCCCTCTTTAGAAAAAAGTGTAACTGTCTAAAATATGCTTGTGTTTTATTTTAAATACATTGTGGTCATTTTTTCTGTTTGTATATCCTACGAAATTATAAAATCAATCCGTTAAAACACATGGAATTGATTTGATATTGGTGCTAAAGATTTTCATTTCTCATTGTTGCCTAGACATTTAAGCATACATACATACATACATACATACATACATACATACATACATACATACATATGTACATTAATTAGAAAATATTTTATTATGGATTTTATTTAAGGATGTGAAGAGGGGACATGCGATGAAGCATATAATATAAAATGTGAAGGTTATTGTTTAAATGGCGGAAGATGTAACAGAACTAATGGTAGATGTGACAACGGTTGTGCTGCTGGTTTCAAAGGACCCTACTATTCGGAAAGTAAGTGACCATTACGGGGGATCATCATTTGGCTTTTACCCTTATATACTGCTTAAAACCTGACGTCTTCAACAATTGCCAAAAATATTCGTATTTGTTGCTAAAATATGAAATTAATAGCTAAAACTAGTTTACTATCGTGAAATGAAACTAACCATAAGTTTTTGTACCGCTTTAAAAAAATTAACAAGAAATAAATACACTTAATTTTCAATTGTTGATGGCATGTACTTTAATTAACTTTATAAGGTTGCGTCAGGGTAATAATCACAAGAACAATAATATTTTTCTGTGGTTGATTGTTTTCATTATGATGATTATTTCTTTTATAGAAATAATTTCATTAAAGTGATTTCTTTCTATTATTATCATAATTTTGATCGTGTTATTTATAATAATTGTCTTGTTTTTTATTCTGACGGGGATGGTTATGATTAGAATGCGATAAAAGAAGGTATGGACCAGACTGCTCAGCCAATTGCAGTGTGAACTGTCAGCCCGAAGATTGTGATATATACAATGGAAGTTGCACATTTGGCTGCAAGGAGGGTTGGCATGGAACCCTCTGCAATGATGGTATTATTCTGCTTATACCTGTTGCACTTTGCCCTTTGACTCTGATAAGAAAATTCATATGAACAAATATACTTTTATCAGATTACAGATTTCATAGGATTTTTACAGTTATACAGGATATAAATATCTATAAAGGAGTGAGTAAAAGATGAATTTTTCATAATGCTGTAGATTTACTTTCAATTTTGTCAAGGATTTTTTTGTATTTTTTTCAAAATGATGTATTTGCTTATCATTTTGAAGGAATGATTGTTCTTTGACGTGCGGTCAAGTTAAGTGACACGAAAACAAACGTTTCTTGTCTCATCTGAAGGACAGGAAACGCCAGTTTGTTTCTTCGAGCCAATATCAGAAGGCGATCATGCTTCAGAGGAGCCAAAACGGCTCTCAAAATAATCAATGTAACCAATGTTCCGATCTTACTTACATATCAAACACTTACCATGATAGTTAAATAATTGATAATTATTTTTTCTTGATGTGTAATAAAACATTTTTGATAAGAAAAGTGAATTTTATTGTGATTGCATATCTTGTATTAGCTTTTTTTTAAATTAAAAAATCAGTAATCCTTTATATCAATTGTTTATCTTTCAGAGAAAAAAAGACATGAACAGATATTTACTAATGTCATTGTATTTTCTTTACTCGCAATGCAGTCTGTAAGTATGGTTACTATGGTAAAGAATGCTCATCAAAGTGCAGATCATGTGCAGTGACATGTCATCACGTGACGGGAGAATGTCTATCGTTGGGTAAGATAGCTATGATGTTAAGATTAAGACTTTTATTGACACATTTTTATCCTGACTGTTATGAAATATTTGTGACTTTTTCTTTTATAAAGTGAATAATTTGATTCTTTCCTTTATCTATTCGATCCTAAAAGTGGTTTTTTATAGGCCAACTCTTCAAACCGCTTATGCGACATTGACCTCATCCGTCTTGACAATAAGATATTTGCCTTTTCTAGGAAAACAAATGATATGAAACGATATAAATTAATGATTCCCCTACTGTTGATTTTTACTTCTAACACAAAGTTTACTTCACCCCATTCTCTTGATTCTGTAGTATATCATTCTATAACTTTTGAATTGAAATTGATGTTTACCTTTGTTCTGAGCATAGGTGATTGTCTATTTTTAATAGTAGTGATTATAGAACCTTTTTAATGTGAAAAAATTTATGCTTAGATATTTAAATTTTCTATTTTATCGAGCCCAACCCACGGTACGGTTGGCCGTCCATGTCTTTCGAATGAGCCATTTGGGCCGAGCATAGGCAAAATGTGTCGCCCTTCCTAGGCACACGGTGATGTTGCCATATAAGTGAAATATTTTTAATGTAGGAAGTTAAACAACAATACAACAGCAACTAAAAATCGAACATACAGAGAACATGTTCATCGAGATGCCTGTTGATAATGAAGAAATATAGTTTTAAACTATTTCCATTTTATTTGTTCGTAACCCGAGAAACTGGAGCTTACTATATGTTTAGACTCCATCTCTCTGTTTTAAGTAATAACGATTTATGTACAGTTCTCTTGCCATCTTTGTAGGTAATAATATGTAGTTAGTTCCCTGTGAAGATAAATGCATTACTGATCAAATTTTACTTTGGTTGCAGTTTCCTTACTTTAAGATTTATTTGTCTCCAGTAAGGGAAAATCATTGCCTCGGCAAAAGTCAGCTTTTTGGCGATTGAGATATTTTTATTGAAATCAGATTAATACTTGTTAAAAAAGGATTTTGAACATTTACTTACACTAGTTATTGATAAGACGTACGACATACTCTGATCAGAAAGTAGAAAAATACTTCTATTCTCCTCTCTATGTTTTCCAATTTCAGAAGGTGCGATAGTTTCCCTTTCCAAAGAGAAGAATCCAGTAATTATTGGAATCAGTTGTGCTTTGGGGGTAACATTCGTATCTAGTGTTGTGATGATTTTAGTAGTTTGTTGTCGCAAAGGGAGTTCAAAACGTAAGGAGGACAAAAGAAAGAGTCAAAGTGAGATCAGCATACCTGTACAAAAAATCGAGGATACTGGACGCCAAAATCCACATTATGAGAATGCCCATGGTTTACAGACGGTGTACGATGATGAAGGGATTTACTATGATACAGAGATTAATCTAAAGGATAATGATAACTATGATCATCTTCAAATAGAAATTACTTAATGAACCAAAGTCCGTCTACAACGATGTATAAATATTAGTACACAATAGTTACAGAACAGGTGTTTTGTCAATTATATAAAGCCTTTACGCGACATTGAAAAAAATTATATGGTAGACAGTGGCGGTCCATTTTTATTGATGGAGCAGATATCCCCGTTTCAAATGAACCAATTGGCCTTCAGCAAGTAAACTGGAAAACTTTCACAAATAATCAATTAAAGTTTAAGACTCGAACCCATGCTGACGAGAGGGGAAATACTAGATAGCTGAAAGCGCAAGGAACTTACCTTCGAATCCAATATATTCATAGAGATTACACAACAAGTTGGGATTGATTATCATGTTTATCCAACTCAATGTAGTTAGTGTTCAAGGCGCGATCTTTACCGAGCGGTTTGAGACTTTGAATATTAACTTACGAGAGTAGGATAAACATGATAATCAATCCAAGTGAGCTGTGTAATTTGCTTCTATCATAACACTAGATAATTTTGCAAATCGAAGACTTGAAAACGTTAAAAAGAATTTAAAATTCTATTCTTTGTGAAATGTTCAGGTAAGTGATATTGCCCAATAAGCCTCTTATTTTCTGAATCACATTATATTGTAAATTGTTTTTTTTTTTCATTCCCGAACGACCAGCACATGAAATGTTGCAACCAAAGCAGTATTTAAAGGATTTCCAAAAAAAAATTTCTTTTGTCGAGTATCACAAGATCACCTTTCCTCAATACTTTACACCGAAGCATGTCGGTCTAGGTTTTATTCTCTTTCAAAAATTTACCCAGAGAACAACATCGATGCAAGCGGCATAGACCACGCGGATCGATACTTGCTTACTTTCATAATCAAAATGTCACTTACTCTACGTAGTTAATGAAATGGTTTTTGTAGTTTTCATATCGATTCTATCCGGAATTATTTATTTTTTATGATGGGAAAATCAACACTAAATTTGACAGGCATTTTTTAAATGTCTTGTCTGAGAGGCCAGATCGGCAATGATCAAAACTGCAAAAATAAAATAATATGTACCAAATGTGAGAATGTCAAGTTTTCATGAAGCTGTTACTCATGTGTTATTATCAAAATTCCGCCCGAACTTTATAAGTGTTCGCATAGCTGATCTTTCAGTGAAATACACCTAAAGCACTGTTTCGATGGTTGAATAAGATATGCAAATCATCCTCATGTCTGTTCAAATTGTAAACAAGTGTCCATAAAACGTTCATCCGAAAACCCTGGAAAGTAGACCGACAAAGGAACTATTTTTATATGTTTTTCCTTCCTGTGATGATCATTTTCAGTTTTCCTTTTCAAGCCTTAATTTTCCAACACAAATGCTCAAGCTATTAGTTTTCCGCTGTCAATGCTAGATACACAATGAAAACATGATTTATATTTCGAGTAGAATATGATTTAGTATCAAACATGAACTTTGAATATAAGTAAGACTATAAAGGTGACAAGTATAGAAGAAATTGACTCAAGCGATACATTCAGCCGAAAACTGGTCACAGAATATGTACAATACAAAACAGCAAAATCATTGGTCACAAACAAACAGGGGATAAGCACTACAGTAAAACATGAAAAAAACATGCGCCAACAGTTAAAGAACGAAATGCAAAATGTGAAAATTTCAATAAATAAAACACATAAAAGAAAAAGCAAATCACAGGTAAAAAGAAAGGAAAAAAAAAGAGGGTGATATTTAAACATTTTAATAATTTGTTTTTTTTTATACTTCTTTTTAATAAGGATTTACTTAAATATTAAGTCTAAAGATCGTAGTTGATCCTTTTTTTTTGTTTAACGTTCCACCGAAATATTTCCCTGACAACAATTTCTGGAAAGTAAAGAATAAGTAGGAAATGTAGGTTTCTTAAAATTATTGATAAAGCACATGTTGATTAATCTTCCCGAGCGCTATGACATGCTGTTACGTACGGATATTCAATTATGGCGTCATAAAATTTTAAATATATTGACATTTTTGCGGGAACTAAAAATGCAATTCTTCGCAATAACAATACTTGTTATATTGGTACTGGGTGACATTCATGTATAAACCATTGAATCTTCTTTTCGGCTCCTGTTGCAGTTTTATATTAGTAATATTATTTCAATTCATGATCATGTACAATATGAGTTTTAGATAGATTGTATTAGTTTAAGATATCTGTAAAATCTTATATAAATGGTCTCGCCAAAATAGAAGATTACGGCACTTTTTTTTAAACTTCTCACTCAAGCATCTTTCATTTAAACGACGTGCCAATAAAGGAGTTTTTTTGGTCATCTGAGACGTAGTCTGATGTTACCTATTGCTATCGCCTGTTGTCCGCCACGTGCGTCGTTAGTCCGTTAACAATTTCACATATTTGACTTCTTCTCAGAAACCGGTTGGCCAATTTCAACCAAATTTGCCAGGGATCAATATTGGGTGATGGGAACTCAAGTTTGTTCAAACCACCCCCTGTGTCAAAACCTGACCTCGCTTTGGGCCAAAAAGGTTCAGATTTTGCAACTTTAAAAAATCTCCATCTCTGAAAGTACAAGACCAAATCTGCTGATTTCTGGAATATACCTTCCTTTTGGGGTGTAGATTCAAGTTTGTTTAAGAGAAAGTCTTGGGGTCATTTTTGGCGCCGCTCTGGGGATAAACATTTCCCTTAGGGTAACTATGGGCTTACACATTTTAGGCTTCTTCTTAGGAACAAGCGGGCCAGTTTCAACCAAATTTGTTAGGGATGATCATTGCGTGATGCAGACTGAAGTTTATTAAAGCCATCCCCCTGGGTCCAAAAATGGCCTCGCCCTAGGGCCAAAAAGTTTCAAATTTTGCAACTTTAAAAAGCCTTCTCTGAAACTACAAGGTAAATTATGCTGATTCCTGGTATATAGCATCCTTTGGGGGTGTAGATTCAAGTTTTTACAAGAGAAGGCATTGGGTTAATTTTTGGTCCTGCCCTTGGGTTAAATATTTCCCATAGGGTTACTATAGGATTTCACAATTTAGGCATCTCAGAAACCAGTAGGTTGGCAAATTTCCACCAAATTAATTACTCAGGTGACCGTTAAGGCCCTTTGGGTTTCTTGCTTGGTTTTTTTTTTTTTTTTTTTGGTTTTGTTTTGCTTTTCCTCAGCACGTTTGGTCGTAGAACAACATGGGTTCTGTCTTATCAGAAATACAGCGACAGCCAATTGCAACAAGGCACGGACATTATGATTAATAGGAGAACACGCTTAAACTTGGTCATGCCTGCCCCCTCCCGACACACGCCACGGATTGCCCGCGGATTCTAGTGGCACTTTCGAACTGTTAGGGAAATTCTGTATAATAATGAATAGGGAGACGCCTTCAGATAAACAGATGTACAAAAAGTCAAAGAAAAGCTACAGTAAGTCCAGAGGCGATACATATTTATGAAAAATATTTCAAATTCTGTTGAATGTTCGATTTGAAATAAATTTTTGTTTTCAAACAGAATAAAACAAAGGAAAATATGTGATAAAAGTGAGCATTTTGCTGGGATTTCTCGATCATTATTAAGCAATTTCTCAATATGTATGATAGATGAGATACTTTTATCGATATTAATTTCCCGTAGCAAAACCAAAAGCAATCCTGTATTCCTTGAAAAAAGTTCATCTCTTACATAATCTAAAAAAGAGATGCAATTCCGACTTTTCAGATAGAAAGGATTTATTCGCTAGGGCTTTATACACTTAGCCGTTGTCAGAACAGAATGGCTGGTGTCTTTGTGAGTCTCCTGTGTCTCTACTCAGGTACTCGAGCATCGATGGAAGAAGGTATGTAGCAAATCGTGATAATTCTTTTTGCGCTACTTTTATTCTAATTATACAATGTGATATCTGTATAGGTGACAGTTTTAAGACTGCATTTTTGCGTGCGTTGATTGTATTGTTGTTTAATCCACTTAAGAATTTTTCATCTACATCGATACGCCACCATGTGCAGGTGACAGACTTTTGATTGCGTTATGAGATAAGCATAGGTCAAAATTGAAACACGGTTATAACTGCAATGAGTTATGCGACTCAACATTAAGAGATTCTTGAGTGGGATATAATTGAAATACGCTTGCGTACTGAAGACGAAAAGAAGATTTACTTGACTTCTTCCTTTACTTTGTAATTTTGGTATTGAACCTTTTTCTTAGTTATAACAACATTTGAAAAAATCAATCAACACTACAGCTTAACACCGCAAAATTAGAATATAAATTTATATTATTAGAAAAAAAGGAAAGAAAAAAAGAAGACAACAACAAAACTTTTAAAAATTTTAGGCCTAATTTGGAATTCTCGGTTATTAGTAATATCATCAAATTAAAGCTTTAAGCAACACCGATAAATAGTCCCCAAATGATTTTTAATCTACCATAAGTGAAAATTTGAATAATCAAATGGATGCTTTGATTCAATTCATTCCCATGCGACGAAATTGAATCTGCCAATATAGTATTGGTGACTTTATTTTATTTCTTAGTTCTACCATACAGTCTAGACTTCATACCCAATTAGATGTTGTATACAGAGAGACAGTGTATTACATGTCTCTGTTGTACATGAACAGAGTTGTCCGACATAGAATTTTTGTTTTTAAGAATTAAAATCCAAATAAAGCTGCAATTTCTAAATTGAAAAGTGATCATGAATAATTAAACTCGAAACAATTCATAAGTCTCGAAACGTCGTTACTCCAATTCACGGAACGACTTCAAAGTCACGAATCGACACAGTCACGAACCGACTTGGTTGCGAAACGTCTAGCAATCGTCAAGTGTCCCGTTCCTATTCTTAACAAATTTGATCTAGTGTCGTTTTCAAAGGAATGATTCATATCTAAGTCATTCTGATCAAATTATGAGCAGAATCAGAAGAGTTGCAGTCAAGATCGCTTCCAGTATCGGAGCCGAAGAATGAGCTCTCACTGGAAGACGTCACGTTGTTTACATTGGTAACTGGTGTACGTCGACGTCGGCGAGTTCGATCCCGAGTCGAAACATTTTGCAAAAAAAAAATCAGAATTTTTTCCGAATCCATTTTCAAGATAAAGAAAAATAATTAGACAGGAATATGTGCGTTTTTGTCAAATTTGTAGTTATGTGTAGGGCCTACATGTGCATGTATTAGGCGCAAAGCAAGATGGGAAATTGTAAAATGGACGCAGCAACGCACTCCATAGGCCTACACGTTTTTCTCATTTATTAAAATTTTAATTTTGTTTGATTAATCTAATTACACCAATACTATTTTGAAATCGTCTTTGAAACAGTAATACATAAGAATGCATCATGAAATGTCAAGAACATCATGCGTATTTTAAGTTGTGGATAAAATTGCATGATAATCTTTCAATTCTCATGCAGAAAAGCAGATTTATTAATTTTTCCATGAATATCAGGCGTTCGTTTTTTTTCACATAAAAATTGCATAGAATTATTTTGCAGAATTAATGTGGAAATTAGTTTATTATAAACAACCTTGTAAATGATGGTGTTTCTTTTAAAAATTTTTGTCGTTTTAAGAGTCGCGTGTTCAATACATTTTGTTTTCCTAGATATCGCCGGCTGCTTGTTCAAACTTCATTATATTGACATCTATGATTATCAATGTTTTAGGTTGCCTGAGCTTTTCTCATTGTGACGTATTGCAATCGCTTTTTGTCCGTCGGCGTGCGTCGTCAATTAACTTTTTCACGTTTTCAACTTCTCCAGAACCACTAAATGGATCATGTCCTAATTTGTTTACTAAAAGTGTTGTTAATCTTCGAGGCTTCGCGAAATCCAAGATGGTCGACATGGCCTCTGATTGGCTGAGACATTTTGAACTTCTTTTCAAGATCAACTGAACGGATCATGTCTTACTTGGTCCCACATAGGTGTTGTAACTTTCCGGGCCCATGTTAAATCCAAGATGGCCACCATGGCATCCGATTGTCTTAGACATTTCGAACATCTCAGGAACCACTGAATGGGTACGGTCATGCCCAAACTTGGTACAGATGTTCTACACAAGGTCCCACGCAAATGTTGTTGCCTTTCGGGGCCATGCGAAATTCAAGATTACCGAATTCAAGTTTTTTTTAACCAAATATGCGAGGGTGAACATTAAGTGTAAGCCAGTGTCAAAATTTTCTGCACATTTTGTGCCGAATTGGAAGTGGCCCTAATCATGGACATGTAGCGAAAAATCCAGAAGGTCAACCCGGTATATAGTTTTTATGCGTTGGAACGTCAGAAACATAGAATAGTTGACCAAACGTTAACATTGTCGCCTAAGGAAAACCATTTTGTGGAGTCTGACCTAAGGAAAGCACATTTAATTTTCTACAATTTTCAAGATTTCTCCAAAAGTGATTTTTCTAGTGTTTTTAATGGATTTTCAAAATGAAAATGAATTAAGGCTTTTTAATGTTAAATTGAGTAAATTTTTATCATTTTTCAAAATAATGAAATACTTAAACTGAATTGTAATGTGTTAATGTCATTTAATTCTGGTTGTAAAAGTAAATCATGATAGATTTTTAGTAAAATTCAAACAAATTCAGGTCAAAAATTCATATAAATTTTGCTGTTTCAGTGTTAAAAGAAGGGTGGCATAAAAAAAATTGCACTCTTTAGGCACTTTTCACTTTTAATGTTTGAATTCTAGAACATGAATTAACTGACAATGGGGTTATGTAGATGGGAATTCTTCAAAATAACCTTGACAACAGTTTTTTGGTTAACGACATATTTTTCAATGGGTGGTAACACTAAAACTAGTGCTGTTTCCACGTTTATTCAACTCTGAGGAGAGAGACTGTAAATAGGCATGTAGGTGCAAATATGATAAATCTTTGGTTTCATAGTGAAAGTTGCATAATTTGAGAAAATGTCATTTTCCTGAAGGTCAAACTTCACTAAATAAGGGGCAATTTGGTTGGTTAAGAAGGTGTAGGGAGAGGGGAGCTGCTTTTTTTTATGTAAGATGTCTGATTGGTGTATAATGCTATTATTTTCAATTGAATATTATTAAGTGGGCAGTAAAGTATTGACAAATTTGTAGAATGACTGGATTGTTGAAAAGTGATATTTTGGGCCCCTTGAATTAGGTGTAAGCCAGTGCCAAAATTGTCTGCACATTCTGTGCCGATGGGGGTGGTCCTAGTCATGAACATGTAGCGAAAAATCCAGAAGGTCAACCCCTGGTTTTAAGTTTATTCGAGGATTCGGGAAGCAATTGCCTACAAAGAGGTATATAGTTAATATGCGTCGGAACGTCGGAAATAGAATATTTGACATTTTACATGTTTTTGCTGGGTAAATGATTTGATTGGTGTTCAAATATGTTAAGCCTAAGTGCTAAAATATAATTTTGCAATGAAAGTCAAGGAACAGAATGGAGATTCTTAAAAATATATAGGTAATAATGCCTTAGTTTGCTAACAGGTGTAAGTTGCTGTAAATTATCAAAAATATTTCACATACTGGCCAATAAAATTATCCGTTGGGTAAAAAAAATCTTGGTTGGGAATTTTTTTGGCTAACAATGTTCTGAGTCCATTATTTGACCAAACGTTAGCATTATCTCCTATAGAAAACCATTTAGTGGAATCTGACCATTAGTAAACTTAAAAGTCTAGTCAATAATGTTTCACTCTTGAACTATTGGCGAATTTCATTCTATCAACTATTACGCTCTATGTGTTGCAGTGATCGGAATGCAGCTGTAAGACTCTCTCATAATATGTATAGACTTGAGATTCTCCATCTATGTTAATGCATTACACGAGGAAATGAAGGTTATGTAGTCTAACCTTCCGTAGCAATCCACTGATTTAAAGGATCACTTACCTCATGTGACTTTAATGGCTGGTTCCCGACTTTAACAACCCTTTTTTTCTCGATATAAATAACCTGAATTAAGAGACCACCTGTCATATGTGATCCTTTTTAGTAATTCCCTTAGAGGGTCTCTTAAAACAGGTTAGACTTATTCCGGGCTCGATTGAGGACACTATCCCGGTTCTAGGACAGTAGAGAATCAATCCACTAGGGATTAGAAGTAATGTCAAAAAACCCTGATTTTCAGGGAGGAATGGAGATCATTTAAATTCTCAGAAAACTAGTTACATTTATCGAATTCAGATTTCACCTTCATCGATGCTTTTGTAATGCATGAATGACTACCAATTTGTTTTGGAGCCGCCATCTTGAAAGGTTAGGCAGATCTAATAAAGGAGTATGCATATTTCACAAAATGGCAAACAAACTAAACTATCTTAGTACAATATCAGATTTATAACAAAATAAATTATTTTTTCAAGAGAAAATGCGCCCCATCATCGGGACGCTACGCATAATTGAAATAATTTATCAAAACATTGTTCTTCACACTCGTGTGTACCTGTCAGTTACTTGTGAGTGTGATCTCGCGACACACGGCAATGCAAACATAGATGTTCTTCAGGCTGCGCAAATTTAGAAAAAATGGCATGTTGCTAGTCATGAGTTTTTGTATACCTTTGCACTAAGTTGACACACTTTGCGGCTAATGCGAGCTCTAGCGATAGTCCTAGTTCAGATTTTTGTATTAGGTGGTCAGTATAGGTTCGCCACTTTGGCCATTAAGAATGAAAATGTCCAGTTCAAATTTTAGTTGTCTTGGACAAGTGCCAGTTTCCAAACCTGTCACATTTGCAAAAATCCTTGTCTTAGTGGTTATCATGAACAAAACCAAATGCATAAGCATGATTGTGAAACACATTACATTTTTCACAAGTTCTAAAGACTGCTCGCCTTTGGTGTGGAAAGCTTTTAAATCAGTTCCCCGTAGGATATCAACACGTATTGTTTTTTATTTTTGTTTTTCTTTTAAGTCCCTGTATAGAAATGCCGAGATCAATACCAACATCATGCATCAGATAGTTTTGTTTTTGATATCGAAGGGAATGAGTCTACTATTTCCCGCTCAAGTACATGCATTTAAATATTGAACTTCAAAATCTTTCTTTCTATTGATGTAAGATAGATAACTTGATGGAACTGATCAGGTAATGAAAGGAACTTCTTCTTAAAATGAATTTTCCTATCACAAAAATCATAATAATGACAACAATCCCCGAATTTCATGTTCATTGAATCACATTAAACCGTACAGTATAACTGTTTATCCAGTTTTATTCGCGGGAATTTTATTTTCGCTTAATTACGCGAGAGCACTTACTCGCAAAAATAAAGCTCTCGCTAAATATACTGACCTGATATCAACATGCTTCAAACAACACTAACTTCTAACTTAAATCCACGCTTGCGAAAATATATTATCGCTAATAATTGCATGACCATCGATTCGCTAAAATTAAGTTCCGCGAAAATTTCTGGATATACAGTAATATGGATGTTATACCTTGAAGACGAAATTTCCAGGGGAAAATCCTCAAATTTCAGTGGTCATTTTATCATTATTTTTCTGGGCAATGTGAGGACGAAAGTGTCTGGATATACGATGTTAAAATGTACACAAATGTATTAAACTTATGTGTGCCAACGTGTACAGCTACTTGTAGATTTACGTACAGGTAGGCGTACGCGTAACTGTGCGAAACGTCTCTAATATTTTATTTCATTATCATGTACAATATGTTTTAGATAGTTATAAAATCTTATATAAATGGTCTCGCTAAAAGAAAAGATTCGTGGCCGAGTGGTTAGCGTGTTCTACTTCGAGCCGAGGGGTCCGGGGATCGATTCCGGCAGCGCCACTCCGCAGTTGACTATCCCTGTCTTTCGGATTAGACAGTAAAAACCGAGGTCCAGTGTCACAGTAGGTGTTGGCACGTTAAAAATACCTCCCTGCTCAACAGGCAGCAGTGCCGAGCACAGGCAAAATGTATCGCCCTTCACCGGCACATGGTGACGTCTCCATATGAGAGAAATGTCCTTGAGTGGGACGTTAAACAACAACGCAACAACAACAAAAGAGAAGATTACGTAACTTTTTTTTCACTGCTCACTCAAGAATCTTTAATTTAAAGGACTTGTAAGTAAAGGAGTTTTTTGCTTTTGGTCGTAGAATAAGATGTATTCTGTCTCATCAGAAATACAGCGGCAGCCATTCGCAAAAAGGCTCGGACCGTAGACATCATGAGTAGAAGGCGAACACGCTTGGTCATGCCCCCCTTCCCCACACACGCCACGGGTTGTCCGTTGCGCAACAACTCTATTTGTGCCAGTCCGTTATATATTGCAATAAAGAACGTTTAATGAATAGGAATACGCCTTCAGATAAAAAGATGTACAAAAAGTTGATACGTATTCATGAAAAATGTTTCAAATTCTGTTGAATGTGCGATTTTAAATACATTTAATATTTTCAATAAGGAAAAAAACCAAAGTAAAACATGAGATATAAGTGTTTTTCTAATCAATATTCAGCAATATGTATGATAGATAAGATACTTTTATCGATATTAATACCCCGAAGCGAAACCAAAAGCAATCCTGTATTCCTTGAAAAAAAGTTCATCTCTTAGATAATCTAAAAAATAAGATACAATTCCGACTTGTCAGATAAAAAGGGTTTATTCGCTAGGGCTTTATACACTTAGCCGTTGTCAGTACAGAATGGCTGGTGTCTTTGTGGGTCTCCTGTGTCTCTACTCAGGTACTCGAGCATCGATGGAAGAAGGTATGTAGCAAATCGTGATAATTCTTTTTGCGCTACTTTTATTCTAAATATACAATGTGATATCTGTATAGGCGACAGTGTTAAGGCTGCATTTTTTCGTTCGTTGATTGTATTGCTGTATAACGCCTCACTCAAGAATCTTTCATCTATATTGATACGCCACCGTGTGCAGGTGACAGACTCTT
>JACSZP010014309.1:0-17223 GCA_016161895.1 Pinna nobilis | reverse complement strand
AAGAACTTAAACATATAGTAAGTTTTATTTTTCATTTTCACATACAAAGTAAGTTTAATTTCTCATATTCACATACAAAGTAAGTTTTATTTTCCGTATCGATAGACAAGGTAAGTTTTATTCCCCATATTCACATACGCTGTAAGTTTTATTTCCCATACAAACATACAAAGCAACTTATTTCCTATACTCATGTTCACATTTTGAACTCTTCGATAAGCATCAATAACGAACATCCGACAGACAGATTACAGGTGAGCCTTGTTTGTTAAGCTTTTCATAACTCCAGATACAGGTAAAGAAGTGTGATAAAATGTATACCTGGGATGACCATATGTAATCTTCTGGTCATAGAATTACATTGTACCAGAGACGTATATAACATGTGCTATATACGTCTCTGATTGTACGACAGATTGTTGTTCTTATTATAATGCTGTTGTTTAACGTTGGTAAGTTTATTCTCCTTCTCAATTCAAGAATATTTCACTTACATGGAGACGTCAGCAATAGCAATGACGTGCCACATATTTGGCCTATGCTCGGCACTTATTGTCATTGAGCAGTACCTGAGTTTTTTTTTCAGGATTCGTTAATGTGTCGGCACCTAATGTACCGCGAGACCTGGATTTTTACTACCTCATTCGAAGTACAAGAAAAACTGCAGTGGGTGTGGATTGGAATCCATGGCCTCACGACCAGTAGGATAACACGCTTATCCACGGCGGCTCCTATTGTGTATTGTTCCGCTAATCGAGAATATATTGAAACCAGATTCAGAGTGTTTCAACTTTTGGTTTATCTTTATCACTTGGTTCTACTACAGTCACTCGGTTTTAAAAGTCTGATCCGAGTAACAACCACCCCACCCCCACCATTTCTCGTGTTCAAAGGTGCGAGTTCTGCCGCGAATCTGTAGTAAAGTTACACCATTGAAATTGGTTTTATATTGGTCTCTTTTCCGTTCACGTATTCACCTTCTACATGGTACTTTTTTTACATTGAAATCTTCTATGTCTTTTTTTATTTGCTATAAGGTCTTCGGCTTCTGGAGAAACGGAATCAGAAACTCCTCAAGTTTTTTTTTAAAACCAGAGGATGACATAAATTTGATCTACGAGAAATCACAACATGAAAATATATACCAGTTCTGTCGAGTCAACTACTAATGGACTACACATGGGGCAACATTCCTATGAATAAAATATATTGAAAATTTTATTTTTATTCACATACAGGAAAAGTAAAACGAAAATGCATTACATTTTGTTATAGAAGGATTTCCGCAATAGTAGAAGGATTTCGTTATAAACTCGGAAAATTACATGTATTTGTCCACGGGATGACAGGAAATATTTTGTGAAGCGGAATTTAATTCCATACAAATTCGCTTAAATTCGCAGTCTATATATCTGTGTGCTTCCTGTACGTGTAATTCTTTATATATACTGCATGTACCTCACGTCTTGTAATTCCGTCTTAGTGATGAGTTGAACGGATAAATAAATGTATGTATGTTCATGATATTTTCTACGATTTGGCTTCAGCACACAATGCAACGCGCTCTTATTTCAATTTCCAATTTCTGGTTTTTAAAAACCATCGGAATACCAAACGGAGCTACCTGTGCCCCTCCACTGACTAGCCTATATCTTTATATATATCAAGTGGATTTTAAAGGAGGAAAGCTAGTCGTGACCCTTTATTGAAAATATACATGTACATATATATCGACATGCTGTCGTACAATTCTGGCATTTCTCAAATACATGTTAATGCATCCCGACGAATTAGAAATTAAATATACCACAGAATCAAGCACATTTGCATTTCAATGGCACGGTTGTTTTAATAATCATTGATGCAACGGGAAATTATCAACCAATATTAATCTGTTCGAAAAGTCATGATTTTGCAGTAATACATATTTCTTATCTATATACATACGCTAAAATGTATCCAACACATCAAAACATTTTCTACATATGGAGAATTTGTTTAAAACGGAAAATTGCTTTTTTTAACATGTCAAAATGATTTTAAAACAATCATAAATGTCATTTTATTACCAATTCTTCGGTCTTGAAATTGACATTGTTTTTGTATAACAATGTTTCATGGTGCCGCCGTTGACCTCGGTATTTACTCTCATCCGAAAGACAGGGGCAGACAATCGCAGCGTAACTTGGGCTCGAACCCAGACCTCGCGATCAGAAGTTAAACAAGCGGACCACTAGGCCACGGAGGTCCCCATTTTCAACGGAGGTATTAAATTGTGTTCTACGGCGAGGGTTTTACAAAATCCTTCGCTCTACAAACAATTATTTTTTTTAGTCACAAGCCATTGCTTAGTGTGAGTTAATTTTTTAAATCAAAATTATCTTCGATTTTTTTTTCATCCAACAATTTTTCCATACAACCCTAAAACAGCATTCGCTTATAATTCAGTAGGACGCGCACGGGACTTGGACCCGGAGATAACAAGCCATGCGTGACAAGATGATGAAGCCATCACAGACCGTTACATAAGCGCGCCGTAACCTGTTCCAGTCAGCGGAGCGTAGCGACCATTATAGTGTTCTAACGGTAGTTACAATGAACGCATCACTTGACCCCATTAAACTATTATCTACGACTTAATTGAATGCTTTTTCTTATCGCGAATGTCGGCCTTATTTCAAACAAGGAAAACACCTACAGGTGACGCTGCTAAGAAAACATATCGCGAATGTTAATAACTTGGCGAAAAAGATAAAAAGACCGCTAATGGCTATCTTAAGTGTTTACCTTTCGGCGTTTGTGATCTTCTTTTCTTATTCTTACTCTATCTATAATCGAATGATAATATTTTCTCGAGTTAACGGATGAGACATCACGTGACCAATCAGTACTTAACAGGTGTATACATCGTTAACGTAATAATTCTAAAGAATTAATATCTATCTTATTACTTCCGCTGTATGGCCGAAGATTGGTCGGATGATTAAAAGGGAAGGTAAATTTACAACTATTTAAGCTTTGCGCCCGTGTATTTATCACAAAGGTCCTCACAATAAAAAAAAATTACATGAATAAAAAGTAAATTAACGTTGTTCAGTCAAAAATCAAGCATGCTTCAACTATTTCCCCCATGAATGATCGTTCTACAGCAAACAGTTCATTTAGCTAACTTTATTGAAAAAATAGTTCAGAACACACAGACGATTTTGTTTATTTGAATGAAAACCTTTAAGTTGTATAGATATACAAAATATAACAAAAAATATCAACTACTTTGATAGCCAAAAAAATGCTTCTCTTCCAACTTTTTCTATACTTCCCCAAAAATAACAAAATTTTATTTTTTATTTATTTAATTTCTTTTTCACTATTTTCGGTGTTTTTTGCATACATGATGACAAATAAAGTATAAGTATTCTGTAGTCAACAACTCTCTCATTCATGTAGAAACGCAGAATACATACATGTATTTTTGTTTTTCTCATTTTCTGGTTTGTTTTGTAGTTCAACAAAGAAGACTCCCGGCAATAAGGTGTTGTAACAATTATATAAATTGTGTCAAAATAATTAAATAATCAAATTTAATTGATCGCCACTCGGTTTTATCTTCTTAGGAGTAGAGTTATCGCAGTCCTTTTATGTAACAACCGTAATTTAAATCTCCACTTTTCTTCCGTAGCGCAGTTTTCTATTGCTTTAAGAATTGGTTTTTGCCTTGAGCAATAGTATTTATAGACAATAGAAGTTTACTAAACTCAAGTATATATGTTGTAATCGATTCCCCTTTTGTTTAGGATGACATGACTGTGAAATAAAATGTGAGAAAATTAAACAGCTAGGTATAAACACTTACGTCATATATTAAATTGCTTTACGTGGAATTCCGATTTGAAATTTTCGTAAAATGAAAGTAGTTCATTTATTTATGTATATTACACTTATGTTATCAATATGTTTAAATAAAAAGAATGCATTATACCATCAGAGACATGTATAACTCGAACACCATATTACTTTTGAAAAAAGGTATCAACATAACAAATTAATCTTGCATTGTAAATTTTAAGTTTTTATTTCATGTGTCTTTGACTTTACTTACAATCAAGGACTTATAAACAAGTCCTTGTTACAATGTACCTAGGTTCGTGTTTTTCAGAAGGACGTCACTGGAAACTCGGAAGACAGGGTTAACACAAAATCGAAATATTATATGACTTTTTGTATTTTTCCTGGGTATTTAAAAAGTGTATAAGAAAACTGACACTTATCAATTCAAATGGTTCAGATCGCTCTGGTATGTGTAATTACTTACGCAGTATTTTTTCCAGCAGCACTGAAAATACTTTTGAAAATACTACAACAGAACAAGTAACAGTAACACGACGAAAATGAAAACGGTACCAAGAGAGACTACAGTTCTGTTGTTTTTGTCATTGTTGTTGAAACAAATATATATTTTTTTCGAAAATAGAAGTACCATGAGACGTAAAAGATAATAAATAAATAAATAAATAAATAAATAAATAAATAAATAAATAAATAAATAAATAAATAAATAGTGGTTTTCACTTCGATAACAAGGGCCATCATATCTGACCTTTCGATTTTATCTTAAGGAGATAACTTCATTTTTAAATTCACACACATTCTTACAATTCTCTGAGAAAATGACACCTTTAAAGAAAAAAGCGACGAAACTTGCAAAATTAACGGTTAATATGAACCTCCTTTGGTTTTCCTTTGTGGCTTTGGTTAGTGACACCCATTGAATTTCAGTGAAAGGCATAAGCTATTTTAACGCGACATTTGTAATACCGTGTGAGTAAACAACTGTCATTGTAGCCGTACGGCAATACTCGGATACCTTTTCAGTGACTGAGCATTTTTCCCACGCTATCCTTACCTGCTGTTTCATACACATGCCATTGACGGGACTACTTTTCCATCTGTTTCCCAATTATGTCAGCCATATTTCACTTATTTATCAGAAAACGCATTTTACTGATATCTAATCAAACAATTACTCTATAGAGGGGAGTAACTAATCGTAATAATTGAATCATCGAATTTAATGGCCCGAGTAGTAATTTTCATTCGCGGTCTATTTTCCATCCGCGGAGTAATGCTTTCGACAGCAAAGCGGTCTAGCATATAAATAAAGCCAGATTTAGCGGTTTACTCAAAACTGATTCGTTTAGTCATTGATTTCACACTTGTAGGTTGAGTGCTTACAGGACGATACTTCTTTAATATATATAAACATTGTACTTTCACTTTGGATTTTTATAACAGGAGTTTTATTCGAAACAGATTCAAGGTGAGAAATCTGCTTTAGATCTTGATAACTTGCAGGTTAATATTTCACCTACTCAGGTATTGTCATTGAGACAGATACACATGTTCTGTATACCTATGTAGATATTCTTACCTGTAACAAGGTTAACCTGAGTCATGTCGATGTTTCCTACATATATATATATATATAGATAGATAGATAGATAGATAGATAGATAGATAGATAGATAGATAGATAGATAGATAGATAGATAGATAGATAGATAGGATAGATAGATAGATAGATAGAAGTGTCATATGCACACAGTATGTATCTGATCATGTAGAATTCGGAGGTTGAAATCATTTCCCACGAGTGTACTACTTTATACACATGGTTTTTCTTTATTTACAGATGGTTAAGTGCAACTCAGTCAAGTTTAACCAGCGTTCCTCCACACAAAAGGTGGCTCAGCGACATCTAAAGGTCCACCTTCAGAGAATCAGAAATAAAGAGTACTCCAGACTACGGGCTATGGTACCATCCATTGCCACCAAAGAGAAAGTATCAAAGGTAAGGTTTTTACTTAAATAATATAGGTACAAGCGTCATATAGATAGGTTGGACCACAAGGTGTGTCTTGTGATACATGTACCTGTACCTAGCGGTAGTTAGACGCACCGGGTTGGGATGGGAAGAGCAGGTGTATTGGCGAATATTGGTATATATTTTGCAAAATCAAGGAGGGGGGCGAGGTGGTCCAGACCCCCCCCCCCCTTGATTTTGCAAAATATATACCAGTATTCGTCACCTAGGCGTTTATTCTCATTTTAACAGGGCTAGGGTTTTACTTTCTACAAGTTGGACCTGCCCCCTAGAAACAATCCTAAATCCACACATGAAGAGAATTGTATAATTCCAATAGCTTAATTTCAAGAGGAGATGTTGTTTTATTTCGTTATTATTTTAATATTAATAACGCACAAACGGAGTGAAGTATTCTCGAAGTCATTTATGAACTTTTCCTACTCTAATTGTGTGCATCTGTTTTCCTTTTCTTTTTAAACCATCAGTTACAATATACTTTAGACTGAAAATTTGATTTATATACCTTAAACCAACTTTAAGGTTTGTGTAAAATGATAGATACTAAGATAGTAACAAGTAGGGACGAATGTCCCAGAAGTAATGATATTTAAAAAACGGATCGATCTCTGATGCGCTTACAGTCTAGGATATGCAGGGGTTTTCCCCAGGTAACTTATCGAAGCAATCAGATGCGACCTACTACTTTGACCCGACAAGTTAAATTTCGGTTCTCGAATATTTTCTTAACTGAGTCATAGCGATTACGGATACCGATCATATGTAACATACAACATTACCCTCAGTGACACGAGGTTCGCAAATCATAGCGCACCTGTAATATACCTGGCGAGGTTCAGGTACGCCTAGCGTTGTCCTATAGATGTATGTATCTGCTCTGGACCAGGTGGCTTTAATCTGATCACTGATAAGCACAACACATGCCTTAACCTTGATAGAATAGCCCCAGGTAGAGCAAAACAGACATGGAACCTCATGAAGTGTACTCGCCGTACAGATTCTGATGAATTCCTGGACTTCAACTTATATTATTATCAAATTTCTTATTTACTGATGTAGCTAAACAAGCTGATGTAAACCTTGATCTCACGATCATTTTGTGCATATTAAAATGGGACGAGCCCTCGTTCTTAACATAAGATCTCAGTCTTTATTGTTTTACCCAAAAGGTGAGAATCGAACCACTGACCCTTGGTCCTCAAGTTTATGTTGATAACCGTCTATCAGGGAACCATGAAATAATTGCTAATCGCGGATCTATACCGGTATATACTTTGAATTTTATCTCTTTCCTTATGTCTGGAGAGAGGGGGAGGGGGGGGGGTAATAAAAAGTCATCAACATCTTTGTTAAATTGTTCTAACACTGGTTTTTGTACCAGTCCAAAACCATTAAAAATGTCATTGCTTTTTTCATTTGAGATTATCGTTCTCTGAAAGTAACTGATACTAAATTCAGCGTTGATAATAAAATCAAAAATTATTTCTAACACGTACTGGTAACACTGAGCAGAGACATATAATACAGATATTATATGTCTCTGCACTGAGCACTGTAAAAGAAATCTATTCGAAACCAGTAAAACACTCGAACAATATACTTTTTGTAATCACTGCTGGGCTATCGATATTTTCACTATAACGGCGTACAATAGCAATGATACAGATTTAATTGAACAGAAAATATCAACTCGGTGTTTTTATTGATAAGCGAGGAAGAAGAATTTTTCTTTATTAAGGCAAATTGATGCAACAATGGATCGAAATATCGATGTTGAGTTATTAACAAGAGCCGTGTCTGATAACAGATTTGAAAAACATGTCAGTTTCACAGGGAATTGATTATTGACAAGAGGGATGACACTAATTAGTTATCGCTTTCACGCGCAGTTGACGCATAGCACCTGTACCGTTCGCTTTTATGTCCTTTTATTGAAGGACCAAAAATCACGTGACAGGTATACAACTACCCGCTGACCCTCATATAAAGTAACATATGTTGACCATTAAAGTAACACGAACGTAAACAAAATGGATGCCATCCCGTGTCACGCGGCACATATGCCCCGTGTCATAAAAAAGTAGAGAAAAAGATCATTTCCAAGCAGAGATAAATTTCCTGGTGGCAATGTACATAGTTTGATACTAAAGTCCATATTTTGAGCGGATCTTTTAGAAATTTCACACAAATAGAAAAAAGTGTATATTGATAAAATTCCCTTATAGGATTTTATAATTCCTTTTATCAAACTTCCTTCTTTAGTCTGATTCCCTTCGACCGGGAAGTACAGCCTTTCTCGTGACAATTGCCACTACGTGTATTTGTGGTCTAATTTGCATAACGATGTAGATTTCACACAATGGTATAATGATGAGTACACATAAAGGTTTTTCTCAAGATTCCATATGTTTGATCGTTCTTTTAAATAAGCGTTGACTACAAAATAAAGTGCATAAATATGTAGGGCTATTTAAGAAGGCGTGGCACTGACGAATTAAGAATCAAATTAAACAGTTTGTCAATTTCATAAAGGAAAAAACAAAACAGGTGGTACACATGATATGATTAAAAGTATAAGTATCGTGTGATAAAATTGGTCCGGTCATGTACATGTATATGCAAGCAGCAACGTACGTGTTACCACTGTACACGCACGTACATGCACGTATTGATGCGATCTAGCCGTATACATGTATATGAAACATGGAAAGGGAAAAAGATAAAAAAAAAAAGCTCGATAATTACGACATATTTATTATATGTACATATATCAGTCTGTAACAATTAATTCTCTGAATGAGCGATTAGGTGAAACTCGATATATGAGTATTAAATTTGAATAACCGAGGTTGGTTCAAACTTGTCATCGCACTTGACTGACCAGAACACATGTATACATACATGTAATATGGTACTTTCCGATATAAGGGTAATATAGTTGTAATCTGATACTCTTCTGGAGTAATTTTACTTTCATGTTTTGAAATTACAGTGCACAAGACACGTATATACCTGGTATAATTAAAGTACATTTAACAATCCAAAATACAATTTTCTCTCTCTCTCTCTCTCTCTCTCTCTCTCTCTCTCTGAAGCACACACATACACATACAGGATAATTTTAACTAAGTTCTTTTCCATAATTTTAGGTCACAGTCATAGAAGAAGCAGTCAAGTACATAGACGAATTACACAAGGCATTGTACCAACGACTACAAAGAAAAGGTAATTTAAACTTATAAAAAGTAAATCCTAATTTTTTAGATGTTTAAAAATCTCTTCTGATTTTGAAATGAAACTGATTTTTTGTAGTTTAAAATATTAAAAACAATTCCAACGATTCAGGATCTTGTTTGAATCTAGACCTCATATATCCTTCGAAGCCTTTTTGGAGGGAGGGGGGGGTCTAAGAATTCCATTATATTGGGCTGGTATTTCAAATAATCAAACATACTGAACATGGAATTCGATATACCTTATAAACATTTCATTATGTAAAGAATTGGGCTGGGCAAGACTTCAGGCAATAAATACTACTACTACAGACATATTTAAAGACCAGGTGTTGAATATATTACGAGGGAAAAAAAAAATCTCACCAAGGCTAATGATAAGCTATAAATACAGGTTATTTCACCCTGTTCAACTTCCAAACACCTCATGTCCATTAAGAAGTCGTATCCATTATCATTATGCATACCCCAAAGAACTGCCTTAAACCGCAAGCTGGGGGCCATCGTCCTTTTAATCCTTTGAAAATGTGTTTAAAGTATGTAATTTAAATAATTCTTGATCATTTCTCACGCACGAATTTCTTACAATACACAAGAAACTGACCATATGGTTTCCTTACGGTAACAGATGGTCTTTTTCCGTGTCGCCGTCGATTTGCTTATTCGCCCGAACGTCGCGAGAGAAATTCCCCAAGTTTGAACATGTTTGTTATTAGTCATGAGAGAGAGAGAGGAAAATTTTGTTACCCCAAACTAGATCGACACTCATTTAAAGGTGCATTTCTTTGTCCAGAAACCAATACCCTCGTGTTTATTTCGGACATGCGAAGTCATTAGGTGAACTTGTCCAGTCCTTTAAAAGTTAATCTTGTGAATATAACGAAATCGACGAACCAGAAATGAAAGTCGTCATCAGGTTCTCCCGATCTTCACTTGTACGGATAAACATGCACCTAAACCTCTTATTTGTTTACAAGTACAAACAAATAAATCAGAAAACCGCAGGATATTTGAACAGGTGTAAGCTTTCTCCCTGTATGGGTGACAAGTGGTGGTTGAAAGTCCTATATTTACTTTTCGTCCTCTGTGTATAGGTGGCCATGTCGCTTTTATAAAATCATAGTTTTTTTTGTCTATATGTATGTTGTTTGAAGTTATAACAAAGTGACAAAAATAACTTTAAATAGGATTATAATTTATGCACCATCCGAGACCGCAAAGGGATGTAAAAATGAAACTGCTTATTAATAGCAGTACTTAAAACGACGATGATATATTGGATCTTACACTTAGATAGACATTTATGGGGTTTTCCCTCTTTTTAACTTGAATTTTATGTCTTAATGTGCTAAATGGAATTATGATAATGTATTTGTATGTGCATGTTCGATCCTAATAAAGAAATACGTTTGGAAAACGACCTGACCCATCTTTTGTCAAAAAAAAAAAAAAAAAAAAAGAAAATAAAAAATCTTCCTACGGATTCTAATCCATCAAAAACTTTATAAAATACAAATTCTGTGTTTACAAAGGTTACGATGATTCATGATTTTTCTCGGGATGCGGACGGGGTCGAACTTGTGGCAAGTCATTTTTTTCCCATAAATCATGGTGAAGTATACATGTACGGACTTTGCAAATTCCAAGGGGGCGGATCCCCTGTAGATCAGCGCATGCCAAGTTTTTGGAGACGAATTCCACATGGTCATATTTTCAGTATTATTCTAATTATGCCAGTGTTTCTCAGTTTTCAAAGATGACATTTCCCTTCTTTATTTTTCCAGGTTTACACAATGGGTCTTTAAGTGAAGGTAACCTGAAAGAATTTATCCATAGTATGATTCCAGCAAACATGTTCAACAGGAAAGAACCCACTACCTGTTCGTACGAAAAACAACAGAAAATCCCATCTTTCTTGATGCAGCAGAAACAGAAAGGACCGTCTAAGTTTTGCTAACACTTTAAAAAAAACTGTGATAAACAAGCAATCTGTGATACACTGCCAAACATATTTGTAACCCAGATTTGGGCACACACTTTTTAAACTACAAATATACTAATTCGTACACATATGGAAACAAACGACGAAATTACCTGAAAGTCCACAAGGGAGATGAGCATTTGGCGCATCGAGAAATTTCTTCCAGTCCCATGATGTATTTAAAGAATCTGAATCCCTTGTGCGTTTGAGTGACGCAGACATGATGGATAGCACCTGGAAACTGCAAACTGCTCTAATTTTGGTAAGCATAACATTTAAAGCAATTAAAGTATTGTTTCTTCAACATTTCATTCCTCGGTTTCAATGAAAATTTTGACAATATACCAAAATTTACAGAATCAATATGCAATGGACAAAATCTTTTTTTTCAATTTCAAGAGATTTATTTCTCAGAAATAATATATCAAAATTGATATGAACTTCACTAAACCACAATATTGACTCAACTTCAGGATTGTCACGTGCATCGAAGGTTGTGTAAGCTCACTTTCTCCCATGTATGTTGTATCTTTTTCTCATTGTATATATTGTAAATGTTTTTTATCATCTGATATGCCAGATGACAAAAAAATACAGAACTTGAACTTGAACTTCAGCCTTACTTCTTCAGTTAGTCTTATAATTTTCTTTTTACTCATTGCAGCAAGATATTTGTGGAGAAACGATCTGGAAACATCACTAGTATTTCGAATGATGCAAGATTGCCATACCATGAGTCCACTCCACTAGAGACAAACAGAAACGTACTGGAATTCGTACAGTAGAAAGATGGAACTAACGAAAGATCAGTTTCGCATTCAAGGTTGACCCGGGATTTCCATATTTGGACATGGATATTTACAATAAACTTCGGAGAATGTCTGCCGTTCTACAGATCATTATAAACTTGACGGGGTACACCTGTGTACACCTGCTATTTGTGATTGTTGATTCCTAGTCCCACAATCTCCAGATTAACTGATTTGCATGTTAATCTCGTGATTTTTGTATACATATCATACACTGTGTGCCAATATAGCTCTTGACAAGGTATAATTTATCGGAACAAAATAAAAAATTGAAACAAAGTCCATGGTGTCTATATTTAGTATCTAGCATATTGGGTTTCGGTTTTCAATGAAATGAAATTATTGGGGTCCAAGTTTGCCTCATTGATTGAGCTGGGGCTTCCATGGCTGAGTGGTTAGCATGTTCGACTTTGAATCCAAGGGTCCAGCATTCGAATCAGTGCAGCGCAACACCGCGGTTGGCCAATCCTGTCTTTCGAATGAGACAGTAAAAACCGCGGTCCAGTGTCATAGTAGGTGTTGGCACATTAAAGATTCCTCCCTGCTCTACGGCCAGCAGTGCCGAGGATAGGCAAAATTTTTCACCGTTCACCGACACATGGTGACGTCTCCATATCAGTGAAAGATTCTTGAGTGGGACGTTAAACAAAAATACAACAACATGATTGAGCTCCAATAGATCATAACCTATATATAAACGTCACCAGATCGGAAATTTGTGGAGTCGGTTGGGTTGTGGTTGTCTTATTGTTTAATGTCCCACTCAAGAATATCTCACTTATATGATATGGAGATCTAGACGTCACCATGTGTCGGTGAAGGGATATCAATTTGGCCTTTACTCTGCAAGTATGACCATTGAGCAGTTTTTTAACGTGTCGACACCTACTATGACAGGGGACCTCGGTTTTTAATGTCTCATTCCAAAGACAGTGAACCAGTCGAGTCAGCAGCGCTGATTCGAACCCACGACCTCACAACTAGAAGGCTCACACGCTAAGCAGGGAGTCAACAAGGCTTCGATAATACAATCAATCAGTGACAGCATCTCGACTCTTTTCCCTACCCTTTGGATAAGACAGTTAAACTTAAGGAACAGTGTTTAGAATATATCAAGGATTTTTAAAAAGTTCTCCCTATCACAACAGCTGGAATGAAATTTGAAATCTACACTTACGCATGCACTGTACAGAATTTCCTTCTTTTATACCAGAAACGGTCCCTCTGGCCCCAGCCAGGGCTATATCTGCCATGAATTCTCTTTGGGCCTTCGGTGCCATGGCCCCAGAGTTACAACCTTTGTAGGCATGTACCTTCAATAATAAATTTCTCAATCCCCCCTTTTAAAAAAAATCCTGGATCCGCCCATGGTACATATACCTAGGGAAGATTTCAGCTGCTAAAGCCTGGCATTGGCTGGTACCTTCCAAGATACAGCTAAGATAATGTTCAAAAGGTGTAAAGTCAATAAAATAGACATGTTATTTTTCTCGCACGTCATTTGCGATTTTTTGAAACCTCAACATTTCATTAAAAAAACTGAATGTATCAAATTAATTTGTAGTATTGTAGTAATTGTTTCAAGTACTAAGAATCTCCCTCTGAAATGGAGGTTTCACCGAATTCTGGACAAGGGCCTCGAATTTTGTTTCATTGTATCCTTGAGCAGTGAGGGTTCTTGTACGTGCAGACAACTGCTGTGATACGTGCGGGACTTCGGTTTTTATTGTCTCGTTCGAAGGGTAGAAAAGGCCAGTCGATTCTTCTAAATGGAATCGAACTCACTATCAGAAGACGATCAGCTTGCTTTCTTCGAGTCCGAATTAATGTTTCTCATTTCACAATAAGAATAAAATACACATGTACAGGTACATGCATTCTTCAAATAATCAGGAACAGAGTCAGTTCGAGCATGCGTAAACCCGATAAGAGAAAAGATTGGGAAGAGAATTAAAGAAAAAGCTTGCAAGTCCGAGAGGACTGGGGCCACCGTACCCTTGTTATTATCGTATTCAACTTCAGATCATGAGGTCCGGAGTTCGAGCCCGAGCCATGGTTCGGTTGGTTGTCCCAGTCACAGTAGGTTAAAGAGCCCTCCCTGCTCTACGGCCATAGGTGCCGAACACAGGTAAAATGTGTCGCCCTTCACCGGTACACGGTGACGTCTCCATATAAGGGGAATGTTCTTGAGTGTGACGTTAAAACAACAAAACTACCAACCAATCGATCGAAGGAACTGACAACGAAAGGAAGAACAAAAGCCATGCGTCGAAACGGATGTGTAAAAATACATGTACATGTATAAGCTTGAGATAGTAGCAATATTTGATTAATGATTTAAATGATTTAAGAGGTACAAGATATGATACATGCAATGATAAACCGAATTGAGATGTATACATAACTGACCTGCTCTCAGACAAATAAAACTTCAATGCTTACTACGCCCCTTTTACGTGCCAACATTTGCACATGTGCATTTTTTTTTTTTGCATACATGTATTTGTAAATTTACGCGCGTATTAAAATTATATTATGTAAACCCATTTACTAATTTATTTATGTGAGCAAAATTACTCCATATGCAAATTTGCACTTCGTCTGGACTAGATGCATATATTGTATTTTTTTTCATATAAGCAAAAGTATAAGGGGTGTCTATTTATGCAAATTTTGTCATATGAACGCTTAGTACAATTTACGTACGTGAGTATTTTAGTTCATGCGTTGAAATGTTATAGAAATTTGGGGATTAGAACATTGTCTGTGGTTTGACTCCGCTTTTCATACTCTTCACTATTGGCATAAAACAAAAAACAAAACAGAATAATGTCGTAGTTGTTGTATTGTTTAACGTCCCACTCAAGAATCTTTCACTCATATGGATACGTCAACGTATGTCGGCGAAGGTCAACAAATTTTGCCTATGCTCGGCACTGCTGGCCGTAGAGCAGGGAGGGTTCTTTAACGTGCCAACATCTACTATAACACGGGACCTTGATTTTTACTGTCTCATCCGAAAGAGAGGGACGGTCAACCGTGGAGTGGCGCTGCGGGATTCGAAGCCCGGACCCTTCGATTCGAAGTCGAACACGCTAACCACTCGGCCACAGTGTCGTAGTGATTATTCGAGTGACGATGCATTTCGGTGACAATTGTTTTGGAAGAAAACTGCATTGAAGAATAGCTACATCGTGAATAACACAAAAATAACAAAACAAATACATGTACATTTGGACATGTATTTGCAAAACCATACCTGAAGATTAGATCATGGCTAGTGATTAGCGTGTTCGTCTACTAATTGAGAGGTCAAAAGTTCGAGCTCGAGCCACGGTAGGGTTGCCCGAGTTTCCCTGACCTATGGATGATACAGTAACAACCGATGTCCTGTGTCACAGTAAGTGTCGGCACGTTAAAGATCACTCCCTGCTCTACAGCCATAAGTGCCGAGTATAGGCAAAATTTGTCACCCTTCACCGGCACACCGTGACGTCTTCATATGACTGAAATACGTTAAACAACAACAGTACAATTAAGATCATGGCTAACTATCGAAAAGATAAATTGTTCCTTTTAATTTGAAATATTAAAATGTCCTTATTTGGCAGAAAAAAGGTGAAACCCTGGTATGAGAACACATATGTTTGAATGAAACTGATCAACAATAATCAATTTCATAGTCAATTTCACGGTAAATAATATTATCAAATATAAATATTGGCAGTTTTATAGTCACGGGTGCACCACTATATGTTCGAATTTTAAGATCAGCATAAGGCATTTCTTCATTAAATCAGAATCCCACCTTTGAAAAAGGTTTTCTTACTTTCTTGCCAAACCAAGAAATCGTGACGACGGGCGGTGAGCGTTCGTTTTGAATACTAGTAAAAAACATAAATACGCACTAGACACCTTCAGAAAGGGAAATCCGTTTTTTATTCAAATAATATTGCATAAAAAATATTCGAAATTAAATACATGGGACTGATAGGAGCAGGTTTGATATACATAAAATAATTACGAAACTTTGAATATGTTTCGGTAGGCAGGTGTCAAGCACTTCATGTACCGTTCACGACATTTTAACGATGCAATACACTCCAATTACACAGGTTAATGTCAATTTCAGTGTAATTTTTTGGAACGTTTGAAAACCTCATCAGATATAATCTATCTAAGTTAATGTACCTTTGAAACGCTTTCGTTTTTAGATACCAGTGTAGCATTTTGGGGCCGACGCGTCTAGTGTCGCATTTTCATTTTAAAGTATAAATAGATTTTATTCCAAAAAAAAAAATGCATCTCCCCTTCTGCTTTTATTAAGTAATTTGCACCATCTGGGTTGCATATTTCACAGAACGGATCATTTTCGAAGCAATTTTTGTAGGTCTACATGTATCTCCCTTCGTTATGTAGCCCCCGCCCCTAAGGCGAAGTAATGCAACTGTGCATTATACATGTAGTTTAACAAAGCCACAGCGGCAACAGACAAATATGTTGTTATCTATTAAAATAAGTTACGATTGTACAAAAAAAAAAGAATAAATTTATGAAGTACTAGTACTAGTGCTAGTTTTAAAGTTACATGTAATTGGTCGGCTTCAATAATATACATGTATATCATTATCAAATTCGAAGATCCTATTGGTTCAACATGATCATGGGGGAAACCCCCAAAACAAAATAACGAGGAGGTACGTATGAATAGTCCTCCTTATATATTTTAATAAATATTTGTGCGATATTTGGTTGGTTGTATTGTTGTTTACCTTTTCACTTACATGGATATGTGTACGTGTCGGTGAAGGGCGACAAATTTTGCCTATGTTCGGCGTGTATATATGGCCGTAGAGCAAGCAAGGTTCTTTAACCTTTTGTGAAACGGGGCCTCGGTTTTTACTGTCTCATCTGAAAGACAGGGACAGCCAACCGCGACGTAGCTTTGTTTCGAACCCCGGACATCACGCGTACGATTAGAAGTCAATTCAAAATTGAGGAAAAACAGTTGAACTGAGTAATGAGTTTGAGCTTGAGAATTTCTGGTGATTTCGGACCCTTGATTTAATCCTTCAATTATCTGATATAATGGCGAACAGTCTGGACCTAATTCGACGCTAAGGCCTCCGTGGTCGAATGATTAGAGCATTTCGATTTAAACCATTCAGTCTCTCACCTTTAGTAAGTGCCGGGTTCGAACCCGGTTGGTTTCTAAGTTGATTATGTGAGAACGTTAACGTTTGGCATCTTACTTGCGGATGACCGATGGTCTCTTCCTGGTACATTACTAACCCGGCTGTCTCCTCCACAAATAAAAAA
>JACSZP010014307.1:0-10039 GCA_016161895.1 Pinna nobilis | reverse complement strand
ATGTTCGACTTCAATCGAAGGGTCCAGGGTTTGAATCTGTGCAGCGCCACTCCACGGTTGGCCATCCTTGTCTTTCGGATGCGACAGTAAAAACCAAGGTGCATTGTCACAGTAGGTGGTGGTACGTTAAAGAACCCTCCCTGCTCTATGGCCATAAAAGCCGAGCATAGGCAAAATTTGTCGCCTTTCACAGGCACACAGTGATGTCTCCATATGAGTGAAATATTCTTGATTTGGGCGATAAACAACAATTCAACAACAACAACAGTGGTTTGATTATGGAGGTGGTCTCCTAAGTGAGGTGGTGTTTGGACGAGGTTCCACTTTACTTGACTTTTAGTTTTTCAACCGACTCAAGATTCCTAAATATGATTCAACTCATGGAAAATACAGCATTCAAATCTCCCATGAAAATAACCAGGGGTTCGTCTATAGATGCATCTGTCCCATTTTAACTGCTTGACTGACATTGTTTTCATTATTTTCAGAGATTCCCTAAAGAAGAAAGAGGAAGAATTTGGCAGTAAGTGAAAAAATGATTTACAAGCTCTTTCTTTAGACAAGTTTAAAGTTGAAACTTTATTCATTCTACAACAGTTAACAAATAAGATATGTCAATTTATATTAATATCTATCATTGGCTCTGATGTTGTTGTGAGAGGGGGGGTCCTTGCTGTGGGAGGAAAGCGGATTTTCCGGGGAAAACGGATGTACCCACATTAAAATCTTTCACTTATTTGGGAACGCAACCAAATGCTTAAGAAGAGGTACAAATTTGGCCAATGCACGGCATTTACAGCCTTTGAGTAATTAGTAAAATTTAATGTAACACTTCAATTCAAATTTTAACAGAATATTAATTAAGTTTAATTTAGTCAGCACTGTGTCTGAATTTCCATATAAATCATTATATACCATATAACCTGATATAGCAATCACCTGTATATAAAGACCATCTGGTTACAAAGACCATTTTTATGCCCCGGTAATCAGAGATTCGGGGGTATTTAGTTTTTGTCAATCCATTTGTCTTTTTGTGTGTTTGTCTGTTTTTTTCCTGACAAACTTTAAACTTGTTCATAACTTTCGAGTGATGAGTGATAAGGCTTCATATTTCTCATATGTATTCCTTGTAACAAGACCTTTCAATAGGTACCAACATTTTTTACCTTGGAGTTTTTTTTTTTACCTACTTTTTAAAACTTTAACCAGAACCATATATTTTGAACTATATGGGATAGGCCTTTCATATTTTGCATGTAGACTTTTGATACGGAGACTTCGGACCTAGTCACCTTGACCTTAGAGATTGATCTAATGTTTAATTTTGCTGCCGTACGGGGCATTAGTGTTTCACAAACACATCTTGTTTTAACCTAAGCAAAATTCTGTTTTGCTAAACATCTCTTTTCTTCCAGACTTAACAGAGAGAATTTCTTCTGTTTGTGGAAGCCAGAATTTTGATGAGGGACTATCTGTACTACAGGAGAAGATGTCACAAACACAAGAGTGGGTATAATTTGAAACATTCATTTACAGTGGAAGCTGTCTAAAACAGACACTGCACAATGGAACAATTATGGTGGAACATGATTTTATCTTTGTTTTTGTATTTCTAGTTCTCTTCAAACTGGACACTGTTTATTTTGGATTTTCTGACATGATGTATGTCCTAAATGTAGTACTTAAATGGTTGTTGTTGTTGTGTTGTTGTTTAATGTCCAACTCAAGAATCTTTCACTTATATGGAGATGTCACTGTCTGCCGATGAAGGGCGACAAATATTGCCGATATTCGGCACTTATGGTGAGTTTATTTAACTTGCTGACGCCTACTGTGACATTGGACCTTGGTTTTTTACTGTCAGGTTTTTAAAGACAGGGACAGCCAACCACAGTATGGCTTGGATTCAAACCCTGGATCTCTCGACACACTAACCACTAGGTCATCACAACCGCTACTTAAATAGTAAATATGATAGTATAAATTAGATAGCCAGTAAGCTGATTCCCGGGTCTCTCATAGTCTGGAACAAGTGTGTCAGTTTTGTCAATTTTTTTTCCCCGTGAATTAAGTATTCAATCGTAAATTAAATTTGAGAAAACACGAAATTAATAACACAAATATTGCAGGAACCTTGAGCATCAATAAAACCTGGATAGACTGTTGCTTTTACAAGTTGTGTAAGCTTTGAATATGTGAGATTTTGGCCTTGATAATTCCATATAATTTCCTTTAATTTCGTCCCTCTCTCCATGTAAAAAGTCTGCAGAAAAATCACCTGTAGATTGACCACATTTTTTAACATTTTGTTGTAATATTGCAGCCAAAGGGGATCTTTACTTGGAGCGGAGCATTTCTTTGAAAAGTACGTCGTGGCACTGGAGAAGAAAGACCCATGCTGTCCTCTTTGCCACCGAGAATTTGACACGGAACAGGAAGTGAAAGAGTTGATCATTGATGTAAGGAAAGGGTGTGGACATCCCATGCCTGACTTTTCTGACCTATTACTATGGAACCTCACCGAAAGACCATCTCAATTAGACAAATACCTGGGGCTGTTTTGGCCCGGAGGTTAGGGCGTTTGCCTTCAGATCATGAGGTCCTGGGTTCATATCAGTGCCCTGCCGTGGTTTGTTGTCCCTGTCATTCTGATGGGACAGTAAAAATGGATTTCCCATGTCTCAGCAGGTGTCGGCACATCCAAGTGCCCCCCTGCTCAACTGTCATAAATGCCGAACATAGGCAAAATCTGTTGCCCTTTACCAGTACGCGGTGACGTCTCCATGTAGGTGAAAGATTTTTGAGTGGGACGTTAAACAACAATACAACTAACCAAGAAGAATAACTCACAACGAGGACCAGAAAAATACACATTGCCTACCATTAATCTAGGCCTCTTTTTCACCTCGGTAAAGAGACAAATTTTAGCCAGGCATTGGGGTTGTCTTAATGGTGAGGTTCCAATGTACATTGGTACCTTGGCTCCATAGGAAACTGAACTTTATTAGTAGAACTGTCCAGTAAAATATATTTTGTTTATATTGTCAAATCAGTTACATGACATACCTGAATTTTTTGGCTATTCTCTTGTGCTCGAGATAGAGAGAAATACATTTTCTGAAAAACACAAAACACATTTTCCTTTTTACTTAATTCTGTTTTGGATGTTAGATGAGCTGACCACACTTCTTTTTATTAATATTTCACAGATTTGAATAATATTTCACAGAACTGTTACACAGGACCCAAGGATGTGTCATGGCCTTGAATCTAGGTCACATCTTGATGGTCAAGGTCATAATGTCTATCATAGGTTTATCCTGTGTTTGAAAATAGCATTTACCCCCCCCCCCCCCCCCCCCCCCCCCCCCCCCCCCCTTACATGTGTTTGAATTATGCTTCAAGGAACTATTGACCAGGACCAAAGGGTGTATTATGACCTTGAACCAAGGTCATATCTTCAAGGTCAAGGTCACATTTCATATGATAATGCTATGTCTGGGCCAGAACATTTTAGACCCTGCTTGGATTGAATATTGATATTGCATAATATTAAACAGAATTATTAACCAGGCCAAGTTTGTCATGACTTGACACCCAGGTAATATCCTCAAGGTCAAGACCACTTGCAAAGTGGCTGGAATTGACGTCGCAATATTGGCAAATGTTGGTGATATCATTGTGATGATATCATAATATTCCAAAGAAGTAAAATTGGGTTTTCGTTTTCCTGATGACCATGAATGATAACGGCTTTCATGGTGAGACCAGCTAGCTTGTCTTCTCATTATTTTTCATAATCAACTTCATTCTTCAACCCCACTGTGTGCCATTACTGTTTTGTTAGCATTGACCTCAGGGCCTGCACAAATTTTAAGAAATCTAATTTCCTTCATATTTTGATATCAGTGGTAGGAATAGTCCACCAAGATATGCTTGGTAACTTCTGATTATTCTTTGTTTTCTTTCAGCTGAAAGACAAGCTCCGCCTGGTGCCCAGTAAACTGCAGAAGGCTGAAAAAGATCTAAAGGAGTTCAACACTAAGTATGATGATATGATGCAGCTGAAACCACTGAAGGAAAATGTAATTTTGCTTTGCTCCCGTAACTCGTCATCTCATTATAAACTAAACAATTCTTGCCTTCCTATGAGGGCATTATCATCTATTTATGTTGTCTAGAGATGGAGCATGCTATCCTATGATAGCATAGTGCCCTCTATAGTTTGAGCAGAGTTATGCCCCTTGGACCTGAACATTTTATACCAATCAGTTTGTAAAATTTGTTGCCAGTGTATCTTTCTCTAAGACACATGTAGTCTTTGATAATCAGTTTCTAAACACTCTGAAAGGACAAATTCAGGTGGATATTCAGCATATGATAGTTTATGTTTTCAATGAGAAATATTATGTAATGATATTCACAGTTTTAATATGTATGAGGCAAAACATCAGGTTTCTGGATTTGCTCTACATCCAGAAATGTTTGTTGAATTTTATTTTGCAGTCAGTAGTCATGCAGATAGAGTGGAACAGCTTATGTTGAACCCTGAAATATTGAAATCCAGCTTTATTTGAAATGATTTTATTTTCCGGTTAAAGATACATTTGGACTCATTTTTCTTTTTCACAGAATTAAAAGATTGAAATATCACATTTGCACCACCATATAATTAGAGGATGTAGCTGATAAAATGCAAAAAGTATGCACCCAATATATAGATATCTTCGTTTAAAACCCGCCATTTTCACAGACATGGCTAATGCCTATAAGTAGGGCGAATTACGCGGACAAAACATGTCCAGCACAGACATCTAAACGTTGATTTGACCATCTTCGATGTGTGAATCGCTTAGTTATATCTATTGTACACGTTTCTGTCGTTATCTGGTGTACGACAAATTTTTGCTAAATGAGTCCAAGTGTATCTTTAAATTACGTTATAAGTTTTTTGAACTAGTTAATTTGAAAACCTTGTTTATTTGAGAGAAAATATTCATTCCAATTTGGTTTTAATATATCGGGGTTTGGCTTTATTCCCCGGCACTACATTTTCGTACTTGTGCATGTGAAGTTTGAATTGATTGAATTTTCCCACTGAAAGATCTTTACTTTTATGGAGACATCTCGGTGTGCAGCTGAAGGTTGACAAATGTTGCCAATGCTCGGCACTGCTGGCCATAGAGCAGGGACGGTTATTTGATATGCTGACACCTACTGTTTCGTCAAAAGACAGAGACAGCCAACTGCAACATGGCACGAGCTTGAACCTCAGATCTCACAATGAGATATCGAGCACATTAACCACTAGGCCTTAGTGGCCCTGTGTAGGTTAAATAGATAGTTGATGTTGTATGGTACATTTTAATGTCAGGCTTATATGTTAAGTGAGAACCCTAATTTTGTGAGCAAGTGCCCTTAAGTAATTATGGGAAAATAAATTTCTCCTGAATAAAACCCATGCAGATATGCAGTATACCAAGAGTAGGTAAATCTTATGGTTTCTGGAAAGAAAATGATGCATCATGTGTTTTCTGTGTTCCCACAATAAGGGACGTACTCATTCTTTTTTCTCATGATAGATCGAGACGCTGAGCGAGACCGAGATACCGGAGCTGAAAAATAAAGTGAAAAAACTGAATGAACAAATTAAAAATCTGAAGACGGAGATAGAAGATGTAAGTTTCAGTCAATGATTTCACTCAGTTATATTTCTCTCCTTTCTTTTTTGATTTTCTTTGATTCTTTTTTCTCTTTTCTCTTCTCTCTCGTCCTTTCTTTTTAAGTACAGTCTGTTCTGTTTTTGAAGACTATCATAGAGAGGGTACAAAAAAGATCACATGTGACAGGTTATCTCTTAACCCTTTCAACACCACAGACCAAAACAGACTGATCCAGACAATAGAAAAAGAGCATACCATTCTGATACATGGGGATTAAAGGGTTAATTCAGGTAATTTGTATAGAAAAGATCACTTTTGGAGTCAAACATAAGGCATTTTGTCCTTTAATTCAGTGGGTCACTAGGGCAGGTTCAGACAGCAGAATGTGAGCTTTTATCACCAGGTGAGAGAAGGTTATGGAATAGTCCCTAGATGGGCATCAGCACTAATATCTATAAGTTTAATTTCTTGTCTATGATAGCTACAATGACTTACACATATGATACAGTTATTTGTGTGATGGTGGTAGTGGTGCAAAGATATATCATGGGACAGGATACCTCAATATTTTATTACGGCATATCGAGAGCCGAATAACGTGATAAGCATCGTTGAGACAACAAGTCTACCCTTGCACTCCTTGATGGTGGTACTAGGGTAAAAAACCCAAGAAGGTAAGCCTACTTGGCAAAACCCCTGCAAGGTACATGCAGGCCTACTAGGGTAAAACCTATAAATATTTAGGAAAAACCAGAAAGGTGAGCTTACTTCAGAAAAACCTATTAAGGTGAACTTAGTTGTTTTTTATATTCTAGGAAAAGTTTGCTGAAGTATTTAGGTATTTTTAATTGTTCAAAACTTACCGTCAGCTAAAAAATTCAGCGATGTTTCAGTGATTGTTAGTAGAATCATTATCTCTTCAATTTTGACACGGAAAGTGATAAGAATGGTGTTCTGTACTCTATTCTCGATGGAGCTTATTGGGTGTGAAAGATGCATAGAAATGTTTTAGTATTTCACATTTGGATGTTAATCCACATATAGTGTTAGTTTTAAGAATTTTTTTTTTTTTTTTGCTCAGTACAAACAATTTTGGAGAGTGCTTTGCTGATTTTTTGGCACTGATTTTTGTGGTTTTGTCTTTCAAACACAGAAACAAGAAGACCTTCAAACAAAGGAACAAGATGAAAATATGGCCAAGCAGATTCAGCCCGATGTGGTCACCATGGATAGGTATCAGGGCGAGGTCAAGGAGCTGGCAAAGAAAATCACAACAGAATCTTCCAAATTAACAGGAGGTGGTAAGTTTTGTTGTAATGGCCTGTTGTTGATAAGTCTTGACCATGCATACTGCCTTAGTGGTATGTTACAGACCAGGTTGTGGTAAGTCTTACCCATGTATACAGGCCAGCGATAGCATTGGATTAGAAAATATACATCCTGTGTTTTTCAGTCGGTGTTGGAAAGGGAAATCTGGCATTGAATTTTTCGCTCAACCCAATCAAATTAGAATTTAATCTTTAGTGTACTCGTCACGAAGATCTACATTTGATGAAACCCACACTGAAAAGCAAGTCTTCATTAGATTGGCCACATCTGTAAACTAAGTAATCATCCCTTGGACTTGATTTTCTTTTTCCATTTGGATTTTTGTGGTGGATTATTGATATTTCGAGTTTCCTCTCTTTGAAGATTCCTCAAAAACACTCAAAGATGTCATCAGCGAGAAAGAAGAGCTCCAAATGCAAGTGTAAGTACAAAAAAAAAAGAAGATTTAGTGGAGCCACTTATATTGAACCCTAATACAGTAGAGTATGTCTATAACCAATCAGCTTAAAGCGAATTCAGTGCTATAACGAAGAAGAACATAATCTCCAAAAAGAATTACTATTTATCTATTTATGTAGTAAATTCTGATGCTTAAAACAAAGGTTGCCTATAATGAAATCGAAAGTCAATCCCCTTTGACTTTGTTGTAGATCAACTCCACTGTATATTGGAATTCTGCTGAATTTGAAATGATTTTAATTTCTCTTTGAAATTTCTTTACCATGGAACCTGTCTTGAGAGACCACCTGTCTTGAGAGACCACTTTTAAGAGACCACCTGTCTTGAGAGACCACTTATAAGACAATATCTTTATAAGAAATCATTTAGATAAAATCTGTCATGAGAGACCACCTGTGACCTTACTTTTTTGACTTGATTGTACTTGAGTTATTGCCCTTTATAGGAAATTGTTTTTTTTTTTTTTACCCCCATCGAATGACAGGACGTATTATGGTATGGAGTTATCCGTCTGTCCGTTAACTTTTTTTGTCTGGAGCATAACTCTGAGACTGTGCATGATAGATTCATTAAACTTCGTACACATCAAGACCATCACAAGGCGCAGTGCAGTGTCCAAGAACCGTAACTCTAGCTGCAGTTTTTACAGAGTTATTGCCCTTTGTTAAAAATTAATTTTTTTCCTTTGTCCGGAGCACACAAATTCGTTGTTTTCATTTTTTTGTCATTTTCCCTCTAACAAAACTTGCGACGGGTGTATGATGTGCCTCAGAGAGGCTCTTGTTTTTAGATTTGTTTATGCCATGCTTTCAAATACCTGGAATCAGAAACACTATTTTTTTCTTTTTGATTGCTTTCAGTGATACTATGAATAAGATGCTGGATAACAAGAGACAAAAAATCAATGATCATTCTGAGGAAGTGCAGAGTTTGAAAGAAAGCATAAATATACTACGCGAAGACAAGCTTAAAATCGACAGTGATCTGCAACAACGATTCAAGTTAGAAGAGGACAAGACTACTTTCCTGAGAGAAAATGACGGTCACGAGGAAGAAATAGCGGTATGTGGGTTGCTCTGACTAGAACTTGTACTGTACCAAGTCAAAACTTCTAACTTTTCTGATGAAAACAACATTATCAGTGAATTGGGAATTGAATTCGGGACAATCAAGATTGTCGAATTGTTTGTTCCTGAGATAAGTGCGGTTTTTAAAAACTCTTATTTTAAAGCGTGCATAACACATACTGAAAACTCTTGTCTACCATTGTGTAGTTGTGCCTTTTTTATTGTTTTCTCCTCTCTTACTTTCATTTACCCTCTTCTTAGGCCATGTTGATTTTTCTACTTACCAAAAAAAAAAAAAAAATTAAATGTGAGAATTTTGAATATTTAAAATCTTGCTGACCCTATTAATTACTTTACCCATTAAAATAAGAATAAGTGTGATAATTTTGTATATATTTCACTTAGCACAGTTAAATTCAAATATTTTATTTCTTAAGGGCTTCTGTAAAGTAAACATTAGTCCAAAGCTATAGAAGAACTTGTACCTACTAGCAATTTCTTAGAATATTTTTCTCCAAAATGAAATCAGTATATTGCTTCAGTATCACTTGACTGGATTTCAAATCGGGTCCAAAAGAAATTAAAACTCTAGTAGACCCGATTAATGAGAAATAAAAATCTGAAAACCAACAAATAAAAAAAGTATGGCCTTTGATAATGCTCAGTTACAGGAAATCCAAGTCATGGAATTTTATGACACAAACAAGAGTTGTATCACAGATAGCTAAGCAAAGGTCTTTTCAATTAAACGTTAATTTCAGCAATTGGTTGCTAAAAAAAAGTTGGTGAATTTGTGTTGAATATGTTGAGAGCAGGAGCGTTTAGTTTCTGCTATAACACGTGTAGTTTAACCATTATAAAACGGCTGTACAATCTAGGCTGCAGTTGATTAAATATATCGATTAACCACACGTGGTTAACATCCTCCGAGCGTTTTGATTGGCTGATACGTCAGGAAATTCAATTATGACGCCATAAATTGACGTCATTATACCTGACGTCACAATACATTGAGTGGGCTTATATTATGGCTGGAATTGAAGAAAAATTCTTTTTGACGTTTTCAATACTTTGATTTGCAAAATAATCTAGTGTTATGGTAGAAACAAATTACACAACTCATTTGGATCGATTATCATGTTTATCCTACTCTCGTTAGTTAATTTTCATAGTTTCAAACTTTGAAAATGAACTAACTCGTGTGGGATAAATATAATTATCAATCCCAACTTGTTGTGTAATCTGTATTTCTATCGCAAGTCAGTTCTTGTTCACTTTGGAAATATTGACATTTTATTCATCTTAATCATAAATAGGCCTGTTACCTTTCATGGACCAAACTTATCATGGGGGTGTGCTTTGTAATATTTTTAACCCTTTCAACACCACAGACCAAAATAGACTGGTCCAGACAATAGAAAGTTGCATATCATTCTGATACGTCGGGTTGAAAGGGTTGATAGTTTCCAAAAGGTGTATCCTGCTCATTTTACCCCCCGCCAACAAAGTTGTAGGGGG
>JACSZP010014300.1:0-12019 GCA_016161895.1 Pinna nobilis | reverse complement strand
GGCCGCCATGGCCTCTGATTGGCTGAGACATTTTGAACTTCTTCTCAAGAACCACTGAATGGATCAGGCCCAAACTTGGTACAGATGTTCTACACAAGGTCCCACACAAGTGTTGTTACTTTTCGGGGCCATGCGAAATCCAAGATGGCCGCCATGGCTTCTGATTGGCTGAGACATTTTGAACTTCTTCTCAAGAACCACTGAATGGATCAGGCCCAAACTTTGTACAGATGTTCTACACAAGGTCTCACACAAGTGTTGTTACTTTTCGGGGCCATGCAAAATCCAAGATGGCCGCCATGGCCTCTGATTGGCTGAGACATTTTGAACTTCTTCTCAAGAACCACTGAATGGATCAGGCCCAAACTTGGTACAGATGTTCTACACAAAGTCCTACACAAGTGTTGTTACTTTTCGGGGCATTGCGAAATCCAAAATGGCTGCCATGGCCTCTGATTGGCTGAGACATTTTGAACTTCTTCTCATGAACCACTGAATGGATCAGGCCCAAACTTGGTACAGATATTTAACACAAGGTCCCACACAAGTGTTGTTACTTTTCGGGGCAATGCGGAATCCAAGATGGTCGCCATGGCCTCTGATTGGCTGAGACATTTTGAACTTCTTCTCAAGAACCACTGAATGGATCAGGCCCAAACTTGATACAGATGTTCTACACAAGGTCCCACACAAGTGTTGTTTCTTTTCGGGGCCATGCGAAATCCAAGATGGCCGCCATGGCCTCTGATTGGCTGAGACATTTTGAACTTAAGGGTTACTTTACGATTTCATATATCAGGCTTCATCTCAAGAACCAGTGGGCCAATTTTAACCAAATGTATTACTCGGGTGACCGTTAAGGCCCCTTGGGCCTCTTGTTGTAAATATAGGGGCTCACTATAACGTGATTGACCAATTACGAGCAAGCATAGAAATCTCATCTTTCAACAGAGCGTTCGGAACACCTCGGTAAATAACTTATCCATATGCCTTAATACATGAAAGGTACCGATAATCATTTTCGTCGCGATTGAAAAATCAATAGATAGATGGGACGTTGCCAGTCTCTGTGTTATATACGTCTCTGCTGTAACTAATAACCGCAAACGATGTTAATTTGAATATAGAATATAGCATAAGCAAGTTTCTAGACGACACTTCACTTTACACTAGTTTAGAAAACCATAGCATATCTATATGTACATCAAGACAATGTAAGATGTCATCCAAGTGTGGCTTATTGCATAGCAGTAACTAGCTTTAATTACGCTTATCCTGTATCACTCCTTTATCCTATATACTCCTGATCCGACGGGAAAAAGTGATAAATGTGACCCTAAAGAACTAGAAGATAAATTTCGTTTTCATTTTTAAGTACCCTTTCTATGACGGAATCTAAAGTTGAACCATATCACTATTTAAAAAAAAAAACTCTGTCTTCAAACTCGTTCAATTACTAAGTGTTCAAAATATAAAGGAGCTTAATATATTTGGTCTGTTTTTGAAGAACGCTAGTAAAAGACGAAACAACTGACAACGCTGATTTTTTCTTTCACTCTCTGCGCTCAGTCTTTAACGTTGCTCTCTATTTCTTTTATCTACAATGTAATTTCTTACCTTATCAAACCTCTATTCGATTGACGTTTATGTATATCGTACTGCTTTATGATATATGTTATTTTGCAGGGTGTCAGTTAAGAAGTTCAAATTCTCTCTTGTTTTTTTTTCTTTTTGTTTTTAGATTGTTGATTAAACTTGTAATACTCATGTATATTCATATGCTTTATAAACACATATGTATAAATAACTTTGCCATGCATATTTAATAAATATGTAGCTGATGTAAGTTACACTGTTGTGCCTGGTCGCTCAATCTTAAGAATCTGTTTCTGAAATTATACATATACCATATACAAATATATATATATATATATTTGCATTACTCTTGAGGAGAGTCAAGTTTAGCTTTCGAGCTGTCTGCAAACCTGGTTAAAGAAATAAAGGTTTACATTACACATGTCTATATTGAATCAGGAGGACTGTCTTTAAAAGCGTATGTGTAATATACGTAGTTGTAGTAAAGATCTTTAAACTTTTAACGTAATAAAAGCCTTCGGAACTTGTCTTTAACTGCGCTTATGCAGAAAATCTATAGGACTGTCAGACTCTGTCAATAAAGGTAAGTGAAGAGGGTTAAGGGGAATGGGTTTCAATCTCTCCAAACGAAAAACTAAAATAAAGTTAAATATAAATACATGTATAAGACAAGGTCAAAGAAATCAAATACATTACATGCACCTGTTTTTGTTGCACCAATTATTAGAATCGATCACGGATAGGTAATCAAATTTCACTGGCAAATGTACTTAACTGGATCAGTTTCACTTTTAGATATAGTTATCGAATATGAACTATATTTCCAATTTAAGGTGCATTGACCGCTAGTTCAAATGAAGTTTGCAGAGCAATTTTCGTTGTTGAATTTGGCTAACTGCAATATTTGCTAGAATGACTCGAAGAATGTATGAAATAGGGCAATCACTTGATAATTTACCCGATCATCCCAGTGAACTCCGTTGGTGCAAAAAAAGCTAGTGTCCTTTACAATTAATCAAATGAATGAAAGAAATCATCAAAAAATCATCTTTTGTTATTTCAAATGTTCTCGACAAGGCAGTTGGTCATAATTTGCTCGAACCGATAGTACATTATAGAAGTTTAAAAAGACTGGCGTACTGCTATTGCTTTCGTAGATTTTGGGTAATTTTAGGTTATTCTTCCTTAAGAGTTGTAACTCCAAGCGGTACTACACTTGCCTTCTTTAAGCTCTCGGTGCGCTTCAGACGACCTCTGAACCCGTTTTTTTTTTTACAGGAGTTACTCTGTAAAAGAAACCATTTCCTGTGAAATAATACTGGATTTTTTTAAAATAAGAATTCTGATATATGGAATGGGTTGGGGGAGACAACGAAAAGATAAGATGAAATATCTATTTCTATATCTTATTTTCAAATTAGATGAAAAGAGTCTACCTTTCCTGTCATTATATCATTTATATAATTGGAATGTTTAGGTTGACTCATTTTATTTTGTTTATCTTATTTAGTTCAATAAACCATATATTCTTGTAATAATAATTATGAAAAATGACGATGATGATGATGATGATGATAATGATGATGATGATGATGATAATGATGATGATGATGATGATGATGATGATTCAGTGGAACATTTATACTGAACCCTGATATAATATTGAAATCAACCTTTATTTGAAATAGTTTTCATTCCACGGCTCTGTTTTAACCCCTTTATTTTGAAAACCCTGTTTATTTGAAAAACTTATGTATTCCCCAATACATGGGTTTGCATAAGCATGATTTTCCAAGAGTTATTCCCCTTTGACGGCCATCTTGTGTGTCAACACAGCAACTTTCTTCTTTAAGAAACATACTGATGACGTAGTAGTAGTAAAATGAATATCATAATTTTTATCAAAATTACCTGTTTAGATTATTGAAGACCTGAAATAATTATTAAGCCCCCTAACATATTTTGAAAACTATCTAAACTTAAGTAATACTTCATTGAATTTGGCTGATTTAAGCAGGGAAATATACCAGCTGCCACACAAAATGGTCACTGAAGGGAAATAAATCTTGCTAATGGAAACCCATCTATATGTCCTTTCACTATATCCGGGTTCGACTGTACTTATTATTATGATGAAAATTTAACGATGATGATGATGATGATGATGATGATGATGATGTTATAAAATAGCATCATTTGTCAACTTAAAATTGAAATGACATTCTCTTGTTTTCATATAAAGAACGGTATGTGAAACGGAATAATATTGAGGATATAGATAAATGATAAATATGTTAGAATTTTACAGATCTCTGTGCCATGATTCTCTGACACATTAGCAATCTCTTTTTGTTGGTATCAAAGATTCAATCTACCAGTATGAAAGTTCTTGGATATTGGGATAAAATAAACTGGCCCAGAGATTTGAATTGAAAGGAAGGAGTCGAAAATAGCTCATTGACGGAGGGCTTGATTATTCAGAGAAAACTAGGTTAGAAACGAGAATTTAAGTGTTGCCATTAGGAAATGATATAGTATAGATCTGATCTAGTTTTCAATACATCCTGTCTAGTTGTTTGTGTTGTTAAGTTGTTTGTGTTTCCCTCAAAATGTATAATTCAGATTTAAAACCCAAGATATAATTACATTTTGTCTTTCATTACATTTGGTCAAGTATATACCAAGAAGGTAATAAAAAATATAGCACAATTCAAGTGTCAAAGAGTTAGTCTAGAACGTTTTTCGTACTGAGTTGCTAAATTAAAATTCCACTCCATGAAAGATGAAAGATAACGTCAGACATGCGGGATATAGTTTGTGGAACCACATTAAAACAGGATTTTATCTCAAAAGAATGAAACCCGATAGAGTGTGATTACGAACATTTTGCAGATTCAAAATATTCTGATGACCTCCGAGACATAGATATTATTCTAGTGAAAATTTGCAAACCATATGTTTATTTGATTTCCATGATGGAGAAATCCAGTACGTTACACATGACATACAAGGTAAACACAGCCTCTTTAACTGTAGTCAACCGATATGGATGATTTAATGAACTAATGTGAAAATAAAGAATTGTACCAAGGACTATTCGAACATTCAAGCAGAGAATACCGCAGGGCTATACATAGACAACAGTCGCGGATCTTAAACGAGATGAGATCAGGTCATCGGAAGGACTCAGCGTCCCCTGTTAGTATGCTATATCCAGCGCAGATTTCTCATGGTTTATTCTGTAGGAATTAGCTAAATGGCTGCACAACAATAACGCGAAATTTTCATGTTTTTTTTATTTTTTTTTATTTTTTTATTTTATTTATTTTTTTTTTTTTTGTGATGGGAGTCGCCCTACATAAGCTAAGGGGGAGTCGGTGGTAAAGATAATGTGAGCTCGAATAGATACAAAATTAACAAATATGGCATTTTCTTGTACATAATGCATTTTTTTTCAAGAAGTGCAATTTATTACGCGTTTTTAATTTCCTTACGAGAAAATGCATTTCTGTTACTGGCCAAAAATTTTCTACAGCACATGCACACATATTCTTTTTCCAGATTAATATACATAACACTTGATTGATTGGTTATTTTTTTAGTGAGTAGTATAAATATGCATGTATATGTATATTTGCCAGGTATTCGCGGTCAAGTGTCTTGTTTAGATAAAATATCGTGAAATTCAGTTAACCATTGTTATCACAGAGGTAAGGCTTCAAGATCATCCAAAAATTTTTTAAAAAAAATTGTGTTTAAAAAAACTATATCTGTACACTCGTATATTCTGAACTTTTAATATTTAAGTCTGACAAGTTAAAATAAATCAATGTATATCATAACATTATTTCTTGACTTTTACATCTGGAATTCCGTTATGTTCCAATTTTGACGCTGACCGATTAGCCATGACACTTTATGTAAGTAAAATATGGATATACTGTAGTGGATATTGTAATAGTCTTATACGTCACCTTAAATACTATTCCAGTCATGCAATCATGATATTAAGGTTATGCAGGCTTCAGAAATATTGACTCGTGCAAAAGTATTAATCATATTTAAAGTGAGCGCTCTGGCGAGAATTATAAGGAGAACCGTCGTAGCTCCATGATTTGCCTTCAGATCCAGAGGTCATGGGTTCGAGTCGGCTTGGTGGAGGAGGCTGGCTTTCACTTTCGTCTCAGTGAGACAGTAAAAACCGATCCCGAGTCCCATTACTTGTCGGCACGTTAAAGGACCCTTACTGCCCATAGTACAGGCCAAATATGTAGCCCACATATATGTAGCATCAAAGGCATTGATGACTGTCTCATATGAGGAAACATTCTTGAGTAAGATGATAGACATCAACTCAATATCAATTACCACTTTTACTAGGGACTTGGTTTTAATCCGAATGGAATTGGAAGGAAAAAAGGAAATGATCTGTGCTGCCATTGGGACTGGAAATCCGAACATCCCGATAGAAGGTGAGTTCTCCTCCGCGGAAAGACAACCAGTTAAAACGTTAATCAGGTCACAGCCAAATGTGTTCCCCTAAAGTGAAATATAGATGTTCGCTTTTTGTGATTTAGCCGTAAGTCTTAAATGCTCGGCACTGAAAATCATTGAAGTAAAAAACTGAGGTCCCGTGTCACAGTAGGTGTTGACATGTTAAAGACCCCTCCCTATTCTATGGTCATAAGTTCCGAGCATAGGCAAAATTTGTCGCCCTTCTTCGGCACACGATGACGTCTCTTTATGAGTGAAATATTCTTGAGTGGGACGTTAAACAACAATACAACAACAACAACTTATTTTCAAAGCTTTGTAGAGAAGAAAGAAATAGCTTCATGATCAAATGTAAAATAACTTTGGTGATAATCTTGCTTTTGTTGATGAAGTTACGTTTGAAAAAGTAAAACCAATATTCGGCTCACCCTCGTGCCCTAAATAGCATTGATAGAGACAAGATATTTTTGTGTGTGTGTCTCTTTGATCTTGTAAACATTTGATAGTTGTTAACCGACATCTAACAATTGTGGTCACACCAAATAACTTGTTAGAATGCTGCGATAATAATTGCTGACTAGCAAATAGTGCAAAACTAGTGGGAAAACACTTGGAAAGGCTCCAGTGGGTAGTTGCCTATTCATAAATTGTCTTCAAGTGCGCTCCCATTGCCCTGCTCGGAATTCAGTTTAATATAATTTGATCCATTGATCTTTTGTGCCCACCTTTAGTTATGTTTGCCGTACCTATGGGACAGAGAGTAGAAGTGAATCAAAACAGGCCGCTTTGAAATCTTACTTTTCTACTCTTTTTGTATTATCACCAATTAATTACAAGGAGAGAAACAATGACTTTATAAAAGAATATTAACATAGTACCCTTCTTTAGCATACTAAACATTTACTTCACTCAAACTAGCATGTATGCAATGTAAAAACGCACCGTGGATTAATACATTAATTGTCACAAGTAAAGGAACAAACTACCCGTTGTTTCAAATGTTGAAGATGGATGAAAATGAGTTTGAAACAACTACCCTTAAACGAAACAAGTAGGTCTACGTTCTGTTTTGTTTATTCAACAAATTGTTTTTATTCTGATGATAAATTATAGAGACTTTATTACCCACATCCACCACACTGGGTGTCATCTAAGTAGTAACCATATGGACAGCACATACAAATCCCATATCTGAAATGACACAAAAATGTCTGTGATATGTAAATCTCAGGAATATCAGGCTAAGAACTTACTTATGTAAGTTGAACACTGCGTTCATAGTACTGTAAACACAGTGAAAATCCCATTAAATTCTTAATCATACATGTAACCAATAATTTGACTATCTATAGAATACTGGAATACTATTTGAATGAAATGGAAAATCATGTAAGGCAACCTTTAACTGAAAAAAAAATTTAGTACCTTTTTTTTATTTATTATTTTTATTAGTAGTAGTTTATTTACCAAAAACATGTTTATAGGTATACAATATGTAGATTATATAATATGTAGTAATACAGATGGCAAGCTCTAGATATACAATAATATGATAGCGTATAGTAGGCGGAGGAGAGACATTACAATAAAAATAAATCTCTCTTTTTCACTTCATGAAATAAAAATTTTCCAAGACCCAGAAGTTCAGAAAAAGTTTGAGAAGACAATAATTGAATCAATTCTAATACGGATGAGTTTCTAAAATAATGTTGTTTAATAAAGTATCTACGTAAGCGATCATAGTGAAGACATATCAATATAAAGTGATCTGCATCCTCTACATCATTTTTGTTACAACAGTTACATTTTCTATTCTAATTGACATTTTTGTATCTTCCACTCTCTATCGAAAGCTTGTGACATGACATACTGAATTTACAAATTAATGTACACTAATGCGTTGGTAAACATTTGCGCAAATAGAATTGCAAACTAAAGTTATCAACTAAATGTTTATACGGAAAACATTTATTTGATTGATTAAAGAGTACATCTCTTTCTTGTAGTAAAAAACATCTGTGAGCCGTTGTCCGAAAACTTTGAGAAAAAGAACTCCATTATCTACTTCCTGTGCAATCCAGATATCACTAAAACCATCGGTTTCTAACTATACATTTACATGTAATTTGCTGAAGCCATGTCTTTATACAATGCTTTTCAGATACAAATACACTGTATCTGTTTTTAAAAATTTTAACCAGAATATGATTATTCTCATTTTGTCTGTTAATTATTAAAGGTACTCTTCCAAGCGCTGAATAGACAATCATGTTTGTCGTAGATTGTTTAACATTCAAAGTTACTTTTGAGTCCTTATTCAACAGGGACAGTGCAACATTGACACTTTTTGCATGATGATGCTCTAGCGCTACTGCATGTACGTCATTGTTTTGTAAATGACGAATTTTAGATGTTTATCATAAGAAGTATCAAATTTTAAACAGGGAAATAATTCTTTTTGTAACTTGAATTAGTTTTGTATCTCTCCCTTTTTGGCTTTGTTTCGCACTTATGATTTGATTTCTACACCAATGGCAGGCACTACATGTATTAAGAATTGTGATAATTTTTCCGGCTTCATTTAGAGAAGAAACTTTCTCCCTTGATCCTTAATTTAAATTTTGGATCAATCATATTTCCTTATTTAATATACAACTCTGAAAGTTTTTGTAAGAAGATATATGAGTTCCGCAAAATCACTCAAAACGAATACTGATTTCAATGTGCGCTTGCTGTTGGCAAACCGACCATTTCCATACACTGCCGCAGTTGGTACAACGTATCTAAGTGTCAAATGTAAACGGTCTATAAAGTAAATGTATTTGGGATCTATAGTTGTTTTTCCAATTTTGGAGAAAAAAAAGCTGACCGATGACAATGAAGGTGTATATTGTCATCAGTTCCATTCATGCGCATAACATTGTTCCGGGATAGTACAGATATGATACATGATATAATCAAATTTTACTTTTGGAATACTTTTGTCCCCTGTCGGTGAAACAGGAAATGACTTTAGTGTTTTAAAATTGTTGTCTGTCTATCCGAACAGTTTTCAGATAGAAAATTGAGTTAATATAAGATTGACTATTTGAAGATTCGGGTCAATCACTCACTTACAATGGTTGTTGTTGCTGAAAAAGAATTAACAGTCGTAGGTTGGTTTCCAGATGATAACTCGAGTTAGGATGGACAAATTTAATTGAAATTAGTAAAGTCATTTTAAGAGGGTCACTAGTGCAAAAAAAAAATATTTATAGCCATAAGTTGGTTTCTAGATATGAATTGAATCTGGGTGAACTGAATTGATGACCACTTAACTCAATGTTAGCCTGTGAAAGGTCTAGCTTTCGAGTCAGTTGCAAAATGACAAATTTTAATGAAACTTAATATTAAGTTAGCTTTGAGGTAATCTGATGTGTAATTGTGTATGGGGTCAAATGTCAAAATTATGGTTACTCGAGTAAGAAGCTGGTTGCCAGATATAAATCGAATTTGGGTAAACTAATTTGATGACCACTTAGCACGATATTAGCTTGTGAAAGGTCTAGCTTTCGGGTTGGAATTTGGACAATTTGTCAGTTGCAACATGACAAATTATTATGAAACTTAATATAAGATGAGCGTATGCGTTATCTTTGAGCTAGTCTGGTGTGTGATTGTGTATGTGTTCAAATTCCAACCGTATGGTTACTTGCGTAACAAGATTGTATCGCAATGATTTGGTCTTTTGCCATTATTTTCAGTTTCTTGAGTTTTGAGACGACCTCATGCAATAATAGCCTTTACCGGGAAGTCAACGGTTCTGTTATGTTCATGGTTAAAATTTCGAAATCAACTACATTGCTTTCTTTGCTAACTTACTGGGTAAGAGTGTATTTGAATGTAATTTGATACACTCATATCTCATCAAAAGATCTGTCATGGAATTCTTTATTATGTCACTAGTTCAAATAAATTATATGAAGTCATTGTCACAATCACGGTCTCAATTGCTTTTATAACCATGATGACACAGAACAAGTGTTGTGCGCCTTGTAAGCTTTTAGTAGGGTGAGTGTTTGTTATCGTTCGTATAATCATTTCTTTAGGGAAGAGAGGGAACATCCTTGCCTTCGCAAAATATGGATCGTGACACCACCAGCGTAAAAGGAACTTGAATTCGTCACATTCCTGAGATGTTTAGCACCTTCTCTTATGTTTTTCATTGCATCCCTAGAACATAACATATACATATGTATGTCTTTGAATAAAGCAAGTGAACTGGTGTCGAGTAAGGTTCTATCACATTGGAGGGGCGTTTTGGGGGTAAATGTTGGAAGTATTGGGACTCAACTGTTGTTTAGCTTGTACGAATTTCATTTTGTTATTTTGTCTATTTTCACAGGATGACAATCTTGGCCAAACTTTAGCAATGACCTAAATATTCCAATGATGTCGTAAATTAAAATAAGGATCTTGGTACAGGAATCAGTTTTAATTACAACAGTTTATGAATGTCATTGAAAGCCGATTATAAACATGAGGTGTCCATCTTTTCGAGTATTTTTTCTTTCTTTAGAATTGTCTTCAGAAAATGTCAGAGGTGCTCATTAACTGGTGCAACAGGCAAATAAGGTCATGAATTTAAGAAGTACGAGTAGGAACAGAATTGTTCAAAGTTTTAAATATAGAAATGACATTATTGACCTGAAAACCAGATACAGGAATCTTGGACTATGGCTAAATTAGAGACATGTACAATATAACCGATTTGAAGCGACCTTCCAGGGAAAGGAGCACATATGACAGGTGGTCTCTTTATTCAGGTGATTTATATGGGAAAAAATATGGGACAATGTTTGGAACCATACATTTAGGTATCATAAGACTCCTTCAATTCAAGTTGCTAAGTTAGATTGTATGGTCTTGACTCTACAAAACCTTGGATTACATACTTTATGTTGAGGAGTCAAGGAATTAGCAAACGGCTTTAAAAGTATTACCTATATATATTATAGTTAATGTATGTAGTGGAATTACTTTTAAAGTTATAATAAGTAAGCTTATTGAATATCCAGTATATCTTGTATTGATCGTCAGAATATGGCGTCAGTCTTGCTGTCCTTTCTGATATATCTTATTTCATCAAATGAAATATTCAACGTGACTACTTCACGTAGTCAAGTTGAATATTTTATTTGAGAAAATAAGATATATCAGTAAGCACATTGCGACAATGAATTAAGTGCACAGAGAGAGAGATGGGAGGGAGTGAAGTGAAATGTTGCGTATGTATCGTGTATCGAAAACACTATCTAAAATTAATGATTAAACTGTCAAATCCAGAGTCCATAGGCTTGTACTGGCTAAATTTAGACTAGGACCTTTACCTTTTTAAATCGAAACTAGACGATATAGTGTACCTAAATCAACTTTACGTGAAGGGATTTTCGATTGTTGTTGTGGCCGGACCGGAGTGACCAGTTAGTTAACCCGGGACAGCGTGCTAAACAAGCGTTTTAACCATTGACCCAATAGTCCGGCCGTTAGACTCCATGCCTTTAACACTGCCAAAAATTATCATATATCTCCCCATCTTAATCTCTGGCGATCTCTTATAATTCCTAATGAGACTTACGGTCACTAGTGTAGTCGAGTGATCCATGCTTTTATGGCAAAGACATCATAATCAGAGAGGGCATAAATTGATATCTGGCGACGCCATTGTTGTGACCGGACCGGGGATTTAACCTTAGGCCCTCGGTATGCTAAACAAACGTGATAACCATTCAGCCAAAGTTCCGGACGTTAGGCTGAAGGATCCGGCACTGTCTTAATTTACCGGGGCCTCCGTGGCCGAGTGGTTAGCGTGTTCGACTTCGACGCCATTGTTGTGACCGTACCGGGGATTTAACCTTAGGCCCTCGGTATGCTAAACAAACGTGATAAC
>JACSZP010014298.1:7693-18765 GCA_016161895.1 Pinna nobilis | reverse complement strand
AACTGAAAAACATGTTTCATTATCCTACTTTGTCTTTCGTGTAATGACAGTCATCAATGTTCACTCAACGTTTATCAATTTTAAATATTTTATCTTTTCTTCTTGTACTCTATGAGAGTCACAACCGGTTGGCCTTATATGTAAGGTTCCACTTCCGGCTAACTGTATCTCAGCGCAATGATACCTTGTAATAAACATACAGTTATCCCATGCAGGTAAGTTGCAAGTTTTGCTTTCTAACTTGAATTGTACTTTTCCATATTCAAATGTGAGGACATTTGTGTTTCTAAAGATGAAGAATGATTAAGTACTTCATCAAATTCGAATTTCATTCAATCAATATCAAAGTGTGAATTGTTTACGTTGTCGAGTTCTCTTATTTTTTCGTTTCATTTAATAAAGTTTATAAGTAGCCCTATTGCATGCTATGATAAATTGTTTTCAAACTGTAGATTTTGTGAATTCTGGCTTTAATTTGATTCTAAAGTCAATATCCGATAATTACCAATGACGCACTATTTACTGCCAGTGGGAGACTTAAAAACAATGCTGAAAAACAAATGCATGGTCTTTACGACAGAATAATGAAATGTGTTTTTTTTTCTCGAAAGTCTAAGAATATTACTATTTACTTTAAAAACAATTAAACTACAATAAACGCCTAATTATGACATTGTGATATTTGTCTGATATGATATAGTGTACATGTCCTTGTTCCGTATAATAGTCATAAATGCGAGATACACGTGATTTCTGAGAACGTTTAAGGGACATCCTTACATGCTGTTCATGCTTTCAGTTTGGATCATGTTTCAAAAGAGAGAATGGGCTGGGTCGCATATTTTGCCCCCCAAAGTAGTGCTAGTTCTAAGGATGTAAGATTGAAGGATATAAATGTAAATATGGGATATGATAAGTCATAGATAGAAGTCTTTTACGATAATTTAACGGTTCTTTTTGGTTATTGCTCCGTTGCCATAAGAAATCACTGCTTCAGTGAATTTGTGAGTATGCCTTCTGTAAAGTCGCATGGTCAGTTACAGAACAAGTTTTGTCCAGTTAAGGTTTTTCCTTTGGTAGCGTGCTTGTCCCAATGACTTGACGGTCTGAGCGCAGGCTACCCCAACGACTCACCCCCGTTCTTCACATGAGACAATACGGTTTAGACAGAGAATTTACATGATAGGATTTGTAGTTCCTTCGTTTGTTTAAATACGAGTATTTTTGTGTCGTGAATAAATTATAGAAAGGTAACAAAGAGAACTAGAATAAAAGTTACAGCCGAGGGAAAATCCCTCTAGATGTGCAGATAATCCGTATAAAAAGTGCCGCTCTAAAACGACCCTGCGGCAACCACTTATTGTCCTGATTTTTCACTGCTATACATGTACTTTGTGCTTGATCGACATCTTTGCAAAATAGGTTTACATTTTTTAGCTGGCAGCTTCAAACGTAAGTCTAAGTCGTTAAATAACTGATGAACATGGATTAGTCTACTCGGCAACATTTTCACTTATAAAGCCGCTTATCACACAGGTCCATTATCAAAAATCTTTTTGACTTCATGCATACATGAACGATCAAACTACTGACCTTAATTATCTCAGCTCCATTTCATCTTAACCCTCGTATTGTTGTTTACCACCCCGCTCACGAATCTCTCGGTAAATTATGGGGACGTTACCGAATGTCTGAGAAAGGCTACAATTTTTCGGGCTATGCCTGGCCATGTGCGGATTCGGGATTTTTTCCCAGGAGGTGTTCCAAATTTTCCAGGGGGGAGGTTGAACTTGGTCCCCCGATCTCACGAACATTAAGTAGCAGAATAGCGACGGTCCGTGTGCATAACTGATCTATAGAAACATGCGAATGACTGTTCCTTGTTCTCCGCCGACTACTATATACCCATAAGCTACTTGCACCGGAAGTTTTTTTATACTATTGAAAACCAAAATTGACAAGTGACAAATTTTCCTCGGATGTAACAGGAAGATTAAACTTTTCATTGGAGGAGGTAGAGATTACGTCACTTGGGTAACATTACAGTAGATCCTGGGGTTTGGTTCCGTGTGGGGCCGGGCTGTCCCTTTTTACACGATGATCTTTCAACCAAAATGACATATATATATGGAAATAATATGTATATCTATACCCAAATAAATGCTAATGATAAAATCTGGAAACAGAATTTATATTTCATAGTTTCAATAATCATTTAGAAACAAGATTTAGGCTATTTGAAATCATACTTTCAATTCTAAAAATGCCCCTTGTGTATTGTAGATTGCTGAATAAGTGCCCTATTCTAATTATTCATTTGTGATCAGTAATCAGAAATTAGTATAAGACAATATTTATTTTGTACTCACTTCTAATTTTTACAAACGAGAAATTAGTAAAGGACACAAGTGTTGTACTTTGCATTTCACATGAGCAGTCACATCACGGCAGCTGATGCATGCAGACGTAAAAAAATATAGACCTATGCTAAGAACTTTATCCTCGGCAGTGCGCCGGTTGGATTTTATTAAGACGGGACCTCGTTTTCCAAATTCTACCTGATCCCAGTTGTTCAGCTACTGAGTATAATACATTTATTGTTATAGCTGTTGTCTGAATCAATAATAATAGTTTATGTATGCATGGGGACGTCGCCAGTGCCAGTGATGGGCAATATATTTGACCTGTGCTATCGGTACTTGTGCGATAAAGCAGTGAGGGTTATTTAGCGCACCTAACCCTCCTGGGACACGGAACTTAGAGGGATTTACTGTCTCATCGGAAGGACTTGGCCGAAAAGCAGGTTGCCTCTTCCAAATCTACGACATAACGATCAAAAGTCGAACTCAACGGCGCCGCAACAACCTGTGATCTAAACATATTTTATTATTTTAAACAATCGGATAAAATACAAGTTGTCACAAATTAGAAAGTCTTCTCCTAAATTAAGATCTAGGTCTTATTTAAGTGTACATGTATACGGAATTTGTGTCGTAAATAGCCTCCCTGATATGCCTAAGATACTGTTAATAAATACAGGTACATATTGCATGCACACCAAGAGTCTGTATAAACTCAGCGATGTCTTAGAAATTAAAATGTATCGATTCCTGTGCGCTCAATATCAACTATCTTGGGAATAATAAGTTATTTACTATCTTAAAAACACAGGTAGATCTATTTACGATCTTTAATATATCAAAATAGATTTCTGCCACATGTAGTAGATATATATATATTTATCATGTTTAATTTTTGAATTTACGTCATCTGTTATGCTATAGTTTTTGTATCCCCCCCCCTTAGGTAAATTACAAAAATAAAAACATGATATATCCACATGGGTGCCAACGTGGCCTAGTGGTTAGCGTGCTGGCCTTCTGTCGTGGGTTCGGAGCCACGCTGCGGTTGGCTGTCCCTGTCTTTCGGATGAGATGGTGGAAATTGAGGTCCCGTATCACAGTTCGTGCTGGCACGATACTGAAAGAATTATTTTTATTCGGTGAATATTTGCCGAAGTCCAGGTAGTTTCCTCTTAGAAATACGACATTGTAGCAGTTTATACGACTGAGCAAGTGAGTTGCATCTTGTAGAAAACCAAGATTGACATGAAAGCTTATGATAAAAGCATAGCGAACATTTAAAAGTAATGAAAGTAAGAGAAAACAACCAGTATACAACAGTCTAATGCCCCATATCTAAAAAACAAACAATTAAATGATCTTGTTAATAATAAATCTACATGTATATCTTTGTTGAAGGAAGTTATCTCCCTTTACTTACGTATCGCTAAACGCAGCTTTGTCTAGATGCTTCAAAGCAATTGAAAACAAACAGATGTTTATTCAAATAAATATCACTTTATTGAAAACCAAACAGTGTAGGTGCAATAAATCAATATATGTCTCATTTTTGCGTGATTTGCATACAAGTGTTCAAACTTTCTTATGTCTCATCTTGTTGTAGTCATATATGCAGCCACACGTTCAGGTTTTTTTCATTTGACAACATTTCTGATCAATTTAAATAAAAAAGATGATAAATACTTAAGTACCGCTGCGACCCCAGGCGAATAATTTTGACAAGTGCTGTTCAAAAGTACTAACCGTTAGAGCTCGCGGATGGTAAACTAAAGCAATCTCTATATCAGAAAACATAAGGTATTCATTCATTTGATATTTAATGCAAAGGTTATATAATATGAGCATTCCGCTTTGTTAATCATCAACTTTTATGAAGCTCAATGAAAATGCACATTTTTGATTGCATAATTTATAATCGTAACCATTTGCAGTATCCTCGACCAGCTTGTTACAATTACATATCAAGTGCTTGTCCAACAACTTTCTTGAAATAATATTGACACTGATGGCGTAAACCTATCTCTTTTCAACATAAGAAGTTTAATGTCAGCTATATAGAGGTAGCATCTAGCTGCTATATAGTTAAAATTCAACGTACTACCTCTACATGCGCGTATCCAGGATTTTTTTCCCGGGGTGGGGGTCGCACTTGTGGCAAGAAAAAACCCAATCATCTTAGAATGAGTAACTCAGCATCATTAATAGACCGTTGGTGATATACATTTGGTATGTGCTTTCCAAAGTCCCCTTCTAGATCCTTGCAAATTCTACACAGCAAAGAAAAGAAGCATTTGGAAGATCGAATTTTCATAATTAGGCTGCAAAAAGGACTATGCTAAAGAATATATCCCCTGCAATGAATAATATTTACGCCGCAGGAGATAGGAAAAAGGTCAAGCCCCTGTCTGGACTCGAATCGTCGACCATTAGATATTCAGTCCAGCACTGGACTACCCCCCATTCACGATCGGGTTTTAAAAGCGGTGAATTACCATGTACGTGCGTATCATATAAAGTAAAACTTAATTATATGATAGAATACTTAGCCTCTACAAATCAATATTTCTATGTTCTATATCTCGCACGTTGCCCTTTTCCTTTGTTTCTTTTTCTTCTTCTTATTCACCAACACAGTAACAATATAGACAACGGACAGTAAAGGTCAGTCATTTCATTAGAACGCTAATGTCTTAAAAAATCGCGCAGATCATTGACATATAAAACAAGCCAAAATTGGGTCATTGATTGAATAGCAAAAAATTCACGAACGCGAAGTGGGTCAAGAAATAACATTGACACAGTAACCACATATCGATAGGTAACTCAACTCCAGTATAGGAGATGAAGGCAACACACGGTTTACTGCTTATACAATGTCACTGACCTGTAAGCCCAATGCATNNTAAAAGTTAAATGAACACTAGACCGAATGCATGTAGAAGGATATATGATACATATTGTTTGACAAGAAGACCTTGTGGTTGATAACCTTTGTATATCTTGCATAAATTACTATTCGTCTGCATTAGTGGCTGACAAATTCAAGATTTATCAAAGTTGCCAGCCTTGAAATCTTTTCGTTGGGGAGATTCCTTACTCTCAGGAGAGAGACTCTTAATTTTAATGATGGACTAATAGTAAGCTAGAATTTTTCACTTGATGGAAATATGCATTTCTCTTACAGACATGTTCAAAAGTCTACATAACAATATATACAAGACTTTCTGTTTGTTGGGAAAACTTGCCAAATACATGTATGATTTATAGCATGAGCCGGGCATCACTAATGCAACAGTGCATGTACAGTGGTTAGAATATATCCTTTCAAGAGGGGGGATTAGACTGCCAACACTGTCCCTCCTAAACTTCGAAAGTCAAAATATATATTATGTAACGCAAACAAGGACTAAAGGTTGCGAGTTGGTGGTACATGTAGTTTAACTCGAACTATAGCTGTCTATACGCTATTAATATTGTCAAGCGCTACAGCTAGAGTCCTGTCTACATTTCGATACATTATTTACAGGTTGACAGTCTCCTCTTTATTATAAATAGGACATCCCACAACCTTATGGGGCACTTAAATGAATTCATGATAACAATCATTTCGTATAAGCTCAGACTTTTGGGATTCAACTTAGTATTGTCCGATAATCCTCTTTCGTTGAACTTCATGAACATCCCGTCATCGTACTGTTTTGCCCTCAGTATATGGTTCCTCAGTGCAAGTTCTCCGAGTNNNNAAGATAAAATAAGAGAACAAGAAAAGACGACAATTACCTTTGTTACATATGACAAGAGGCATTCAACGTAAAAAATCGAAGTAAAGGTCTGAGAAGTCATCGACACGAGGCACGTTGTGTGAAGGTGTAACCAATCAGAACTAAGATTTCTAGACTAGTCTCCGCCCCCTTCGATATGTTATATATTGTTTGTGCGCCAGGTTATTGGTCATAACAAAGCTAGTCTCAGCACAGCACGAACGTACGGCTGAAAACAACTTTATTTTGTGAAGGATTTATTTTGTATATTTGCGAATTTACCATGACTCTTACGGATTTGACACTCAACACATCTAATGATATGCTAAGGTAAGCTAAATGATTTTTTGAAAAATCTTTTCGACTTTCTTCAAATTTGAGTAAAGATCAACACCCTCTTGCACTTGTTTACCTTTTATGCAGCTGTAACGTACATGGGATGGTTCGATCTGTTGAGTTCAGATTTCGCACTTAGACACTTTTCGTATTAGTTAAAGATAATTTAGCTTTAAGAATAAGTATCTGTATTTCATGATAATATTCAAATTGTTTTAGATATTACAATTCTTTATTGCATTTAAATACTCGTACATATTTGAATAAAAACTAAATTATTCCTCTTTTTTTTACAGAAAACATGTTGACCTTGGACAGACATTAAAAGATGTGCTAACGACTGCTATGGCAGAAGATCGTCTGCTAATGGGAGGGATTGTTAGCGCCGAGAAGTTGAGCAGTAACCCAGACAACGTAACTCTGTGTGTGTTGCCTGTTGGTGATTCTGATGATGCTACACTGAGCATACAACACACCCTACTGGAGGCCTACTGCTGGGAGAACGACATCCCTGTTATCAAGGTGGACGGAGCAGAAAAAGTTGGGAAAATCCTAAAAGTGACCAACGATGAAAATAACAACGAAACATGCGATCTGACATGTTTATTAATTGAGGTAAATACATTATATTGTTACATGTAATGATGTTACAACGCGCATTACGCAATCTACTTAAAGTCAATTTCAATTACGCAATATATTATCTAATATTCAATGTTGATTTCTCACATGCACATGTGCTAAATTCATTCATAGTACAAATGTACTTATGGTGTTCTTATTTATCTTTGCAGAACAAAATGGAAGTCTCCAAGTCAGAGCAGAAAATAGAGGAATTTTTCCAGGACTTGATTCGATATGACGTTGATCCGCATCCAGTTATCGAGTTGCCTGTCTGAACGAACTTGTTACCTGCAATTAAAGTTCCTCCCCGAACTTTGAGCATGTTCATTTCAGCATAATTCAACGTATTGACCAGAATGGATTAGTCCGGGTTTCTCTGCCGACCGCCATGACCTCGACCACAGGTCACTGTCTGGCTCTCCGACCGGTGCCGTGCTCCCCTGAAATCGTTGACAAGGACCACGTGTGCAGTAAACAATACCATGCACCTGGACGACTCTACAAAGGAATGCGAAACAAATTCGCATTTTCCAGGGGTCCAAACTGATTGTACATCATGTGCCTGCCTTACTCATGTGAATCTGAACAATGAACCATCACAGGACAGCGATGTATGTCTTGACTACATATGTTTACATTGGATACTATTTACTTCTGAACTGTCAGTAAACTTGATCCTTTGGACTATCGACTACTGCTGGTCACCAGTTATGTACCATGTGCATCTGTGTGGAATGAATCGTTCATGGACATTAAAGATCTGATAAGGTATATTGTCATGTAAACAAATACTTTGACCAAGTTCACTTGCACTGAAAGAACAATGAACCAAGGATGCTATGAACTGGAAATATCACTTTTAGCTTATAAGTTGATAATTTTACTTTGACATTTGCTAATGTTAATTCTGATTGCAGATCTTACATTTTATGCAATAAAAGTATGTCATCTTATATAACTTGTAATGTCAGTTTTTCACCTGGTGTGTCGATATGAACATCACACAATGTTGCGTAATGACAGCAGGGGTATCTGTAAAATGAGCAGTTAGATATGTAGCTGCGTTTTACTGCTCAATTTATTTGCTTTCATCTAGGGCTTTGTCAAGTGCAGATTAGACCAAGGGTCATTAATTTGCTTGCAGTCATTGATAAGGAGTTTGAGTAACCACTGTTCATGTTACCAAATTCTTGCTGACTTAGCTGTTTGTATGTTTGACGCCCTGTGTAGGACATGCTTCTGTATAACGCTTATATAACCATGAAAAACAACGCGATGATACTTGTGGGACTCAAGGCCTCGACCATATAGCAAATCGTCACAATATCGCAGCAAGTTGTCTTTGTATGCTTACCTTCATAAATATGAAAGGTAAAATTCCTCAACAAGGATACCCGAAAGGTCTGGTCTTGCAGGGATTCGAAGCAAAATGCCACACGAAATATATGCAAAATAATTTATTTCTCCTTGCATATTATGCAACAAAGTTGAAACTACATGTAGCGTATTGTTTTCCATACAAAATAACGAGCAGTACGAGTCTAGACTAATAGACTACTACGACAAACTTTCATAATGAAAGCATGGTCATTTGGTCATTTTTATTGCAATTTACACAGGCATGAGTAATGCCCCTGTCTCACTGGGGTGCAAGTTATTTTGGAGTAGGTTCCCCTAGTTGACACCGAGTTACTTGCCTTAATCAGCCTTCTGACCATGTGCAACACACTATATTAAAGATGGCGGAGAGAGACAGTAAATGACAATGGATATTTGGCCTTTGGAATGAACAGGGCCTTTGACAAAAGGGTCTAACAAAGAAAATTATTTAAAAATCTTATAAGGTAAACGGGCGTCCAAGAGACGACTTTTGAGTGCAGTAAGAAGACTTCTCAGTAGAGTGTAGCATGCCAATGTACCTCAAGTACATCACGAGGTTTGCCGAAAGCCGTACTAGCGGCGAACCATCAAATAGCAGGCTTATGAAAGGTTCAAAGATTTATATAAACTGTTATACAGGACACAAATCTTGTGACATATTTATCAACACTTGAATGTCATCTCATATAGGGACACACCAGTTACGATAAAGAATTAAGATATGTTAGATAACGATAGCATGGTACGCGTATGATTTTTATTTGGCACGCGCCAATATGATAAACATATTGTCACGGTTGCAGGTTGTAATCTGTATACATACGTACACTGTTAGACCTACGATTTTTTAATTGTTTTGAAACGGTGTCAAATTAATTGAACAACTTTGCAGACTGCCGATGTAAATACCGTCCAAATAAGCACAAACAAGTAATCATTTTAAAAGCATTATCTTATTTTTTTTATCTCAACGCGTAGTCGGTCATAATATATATTGATTTGTTGAGTATTGTGATGTTACATAAGATGTTGACAGACCGCTCTAGACGAAGCGAAAACAACAGCAACGAAACAAACAAATTATCCTTGAATAACAGAAAATCGCTCAATAACAACCCGCGCCGTGTGTTAACATATACATGTATGGCGTGAGCATTTAAACTATAGCTTGAAAACACAGCGTAAATCGTGGAGACATGTTTTAACCCTTTTAGATTTCTAAATTGTTTGCATGACATATACATTTAATACTATTGAAATACACACTTCTACTCTGTAAAGAGAAATACGATAATGACGCAAGCATGTTGAAGAAGAAGCTGCAAGCAATGTCATGTTGATTTCGTCGTATTGTTGTGAATGATTGACATGTATTTTTCACTTGGTAAACACAACTATTAATTTGGTTATCATTGAAGACTACTGATTTGTCCGTACAAACAGACATCAGTAAGAGAATGTATGAACTTAAAGTCTTATTGATCTTGTACTTATCGATTCGATATTGGTAATATATATCAGTTAGTGTATTGGTTATATGACGAATACACATGATGACTCGTCATTAAATGGCTCATACGACCTGCGATGCCTAGAAAATCAACCCGATGAGTAATAGACAATCACACGGTGGCTTGGCTGGCTGCTATTTCTTCATTCTAGTAAGAGTTCGTAGAGTGAAAATGCGAAATCAACAAATAACGGACGAACTTGGCGAACTCTAATTCGACCTCCCGGTTGATGTTAGCAGAACTGGAATCGCGAAAACAAATGGAAAAAGCATCCGCGATGATTTGGGTTTTTGTCTAGATTGGTTGCTTGTATTGTTGTTTAACGTCCAACTAAAATCGGATTTTGTCTAGACATATACTGATATAGCAGTTGTGGAAACACGCCATAATAGACTAAACAATGTGTAGATGATGATGACCTTTACGGCAGTAAATTTAGGACATGCAATATTTTCCTTCAGAAAAATTAATTAAAAGCTTGTTTCCCCATGTTTTTTCATATGTCGAGATAATATTTGAGCAAAACTGAAATTTCGTTCCACCAAGATTTCTCTCATTCGTCGACAAAAATTGTTTCGAGGGAACGAAAGTAAAAGTTAGAGATATTATCTTAATGCATGATGGTATCCGGGGAAAATCAAGAACCCTGGAATGCCCTTAAGTATATTCAATTAATTACACCGAGGGATCGACATGGCAAATCTGTAACAATGTTAGATACAATAGGAAAACGCATACTCCATATAACGCTTGGTCTCTTAAACCACGTTACTAAAGTGGAACCTCGCTATTACGAACACCAAATTGACTTAATTGATTGTAGAGGTGACTTCTCCTCAGTGATGTAGAAATAGGCTAGAAAAGGGGTAAACATACTGCATTTTGAAGGTTTGTTTGCGAGGTGTTCTCCAAATTGAGGCGATTTTTTATGCGAAGTTCCCAGTGTATAATGATTCGCCGTCCAGTGGTAGGACAGCTTAATCCCTTAACTATACAGTGCATGCGCCCGATTCCATCTTGTCTAGGTAAAGGTGAAAAGGATGCGTGCAGTACTCCAAGTTTTGTGTTCTGAGGGTTGTCTGCTACGTGAGGTAAAA
>JACSZP010014278.1:14516-25056 GCA_016161895.1 Pinna nobilis | reverse complement strand
TCTCAGCAAACACTTTTATTACAAGCTCAGATCTGGCTTCACTTAGGTATATTAAAAGTTCAAAGGTCATGCAAGCTGCTTTACAAATTCAAATCTTGTTTTTCATGGCTTCATTTTGTGGTTGATTAATAGAATCTTCCCTACCTTGAGGGTATGACAGAGAAATCTCTGTCTGAGGGGTAAGATTCTTGAATATCAAACCCGAGGCTTGTGCTTGTAGCTTGTCAACACCCTAGGGGTTGAAAAGGAAATCTTGTCCCGTGAAAATTGGAGATAAATCTGCAAATGATGGGAGAAAACTACATCATAGTCATCTTGTCTGTTGTTTGTCAGCTCTTTCCTAACATGGTAACCTGCAGGGTTTTTCATTTTAATGAGCATGATTCATGTAATATATGTAGTAGAAAGGGAAAACAAATCTTCCTGCCAGGGATCATATGTCAAGGTCAGCACTAGCTGAACCATCCTGTCTCTGTTAATGTTAATTTATAGCCCTTCTCCCACGCAGAGTCTGAGTGACGCCTTCATATAATTGAACAATTCTTTAACAACTATAAACCAAACTAAACCAAACCAAAATTCATTGATTGGTATGTAAGTGGTCTCCTATAGTGCTCAGTGTGATATTACAATTTTTCCTTACTGTATTAAAGATATAATACAATTAAAGGTATATTTTTCCTTTCATATATAAGCACCAGAAAACCTGTCATATTATAATGATATTGTATTTTCAATTCTCGCCTGTTTTTAACTTTTTGTGCTTTAGTTCTATTTTTCTGTACTGTAGCTGAGTTGTACCTGAGTTTAGGGAAGACTAAGGATGCTGAGGCTTGTGTTCAGGAAACTTCAGCAATATTTCCACTCTCACACCAAGTTTCCTATATGGTATGGTGTCTTTCCTTTTTCTCTTTTTTTCTTTTCTCTCACCTGCCCAGCAAATGACCAAAACTGTACTTTGTACACTAAAGTGTTTCTTTAATATTCATTATTATATAAATATACACCAGTCTAGTCATATAAGCCTTTGAAGTGAGGAATCTGTTTTTCTTTTCTCTCACCTGCCGAGTAAATGACCAAAACTGTACTTTGTACACTAAAGTGTTTCTTTAATATTCATTAATATATAGATATACACCAGTCTAGTCATATAAGCCTTTGAAGTAAGGAATTAAAAGTTGCCACGTAAGACAAATATCCTTTACATATAGCTTCATAACAGGACTTTGATAGCTGAAATGCTGCTTGACTATGGGTATTTTGGTTGTACAGAAATATTGCAAAATGTGCTCTATAGCAAAGCAGGTAATACTAGAAAATAAAACCTAATTGCAAATGCTTTGGATGAATATTTTGATATTTAAATTACTTCTTGATAATTTGAATGAGCATACAAACATAAGTAAAAAAAAATTGAGACAAAAATTAACTTTTTCATATAAGATATACCCTCATTTATGCCATGTTTTTGACCGGTCAAACCATAATTTATTTTTTGTCCTACCTAATCTTGTAGAAAGGAAGAGTGCTTGAACATAAACAAAAGTATGAGGAAGCTCAGAGCTACTACGAGAATGCAATATCCATAAATCCAGCTCATACAAAGTCATTACAACATCTAGTAAGTATTTTTCCCTTGTTGTTTGGTAAAAGCTCAGGGTCACTTTGACTACCTTCTCTAAGTACAACCGTCTGCGTATCATACTTTTGCATGAGGAGTTTGCTGTGGCTTTGCCACTGAGTGTTGGCTTTATGATAGGAGTGTTTGAGGTTTATGATACAAGCATGGAATGACATTCCTAACACTTGGATGCCATGTTCTCCCCACAAATTTTGGATATGTGGGTACTTAAGTGCATGTCATATCTAATGTAACTAATGTAGGAATAACATACATGTAAATTGAAGAGATTCATTCCAAGGAATGTTTATGAGTAATTCAATATGTGAATCATTCTAACTTTCACTATTTAATGATCTCATGTTAACACATGAGAATAAAGCTTTTGCAAATAAAGCTGGATTTACAGTGTGTGGAGATGGACATGGAAAACAAGATGTTTCTTTTATTAGAATTCATGACAGACAATAATAAACAGTTTTGGTGCCCAACCTGGATATGAATATAGATGGAATTCTTATATTTCCTTATCTTCAACAAGATTATGTTGTTTGTGCTATTGCGTAGATAAAATTATGTGACTGTCCTACAAATTATAAATTTTCTTTACAAGAAAATGAATCACAATAGATAAGCAGTGTTTTCCCTTCGTTTTAACAGAACAGGCTTGAAAGTGCATCAAACAGGCCAAGATGGGGGATCCGGGGGTGAATTAAATAGGCCAAGAAGGTGAATATGGGGGTTCTCCCCACAGTTACTTTTTGAAACTTAGATTTGAACCAGTCAGAAAATCGTTTGAAACGGTCAATTTGGCCGCCAGCCAGTTCTTAGGGAAAGCACTGGATAAGTATAGCTAGTCCTATTGTACACATATATTTGAGCATTTAGGATAAAGTCTGTCGTGCTTCTCTTCAGGGTATTGTTCTACATCAACTGGACAACAACAAAATGGCAGAAAAGGTTTTGCGAGATTCAGTCAATGTGGACCCCACATCTCATCAGTCATGGTATGTTCCCAGTCATCTAATTTTACAGAAAATAAAAAGATAATTATTTGCACTTTGAATGATCTTTTTATCATTATATAAGTTTTTTTTATAATTTTGCTTCTATAGTTCTTGAAATAAAGGGATAGGATCTCACAACAAAAAAATGAAATTTTCTTGATATAAAAGTAATTTGTGACATCTGTATATCTTCTAATCCTTCAGTTATTTGCATCGTTGTGTTATTTTGTCAGTAGTTAATACTTCATTTGCATTTTGTCATCTTGCCTTCAAGTATAGATCTTGTGAATAACTACCTCACTAAGGAGAACATGTCAAATTAAAGGCCTTCAGATTTGTAGTTGGCAGTAAATGGTAGATGTAATGACGGTAGTTTGACTTTGCCTACCGGTACATACAAGGAACATATCCATGGATGGGGTATCATCTTTTTTTTCCCAGACACACTTGATTTCTAACTTTACTGTTAGTTTGTTATTTGCCTGTATGGTAGAAAATTTAAGAAATAAATGCTGACTTTGATGTTTTCTTTTAGATAAAAAGTTAATTAGGTCTTCTCTTCCTTTCAGGTACATGTTGGGCTTAGCCCTGGAGTCATTAGATCAAGAAGAGGCAGCCAGTCAGTGTCATCTCACAGCACTTGAACTTGAGTCAACCAGTCCCATTGTTCCTTTTACAATAATTCCAAGACTGTTACAGTAGATTCTATTGACCGTGTATTGTTCAAATATATTCATTGTTATGTTTTTTTTTCTTCTCTTTTTGAGATTCAAAAATTGTTGTTTGAAAAAAGTTTTTGTTCTTTCTGTCTGATTACAAAATTCTATAAAGGACTATAACTTTGGAATGGTAAGAGGTAGAGCTTTCATATTTTACTTGAGCATTCCTTAAGATAAGATTTTTCGACTTGTTACTTATACCTTGATACTTTATGTACTTTAAGAAAATGTGGACCTTTGCCATACTCAGGGTTTATACAGATTTTAAGAAGTACTTATATTGATGTTAATACTTGTAAAGTTCACAGAACTGACCCAGTGCTTGGGAAGTGCTTGAATACCTGTCTTGGTATAACCCTGTGACCTTGAACTCAAAGTTCGACATTGTATGAATGAGACATGTTTTAATACAGTCTTGGTGCAACCTTTTAACCTTAACCTTAAACCTGAATTTAACATCATATAGTATATATTTCAGGTTGATGTCATATTTGGGCATCATCTATCTCATTCAGGTCTTGTTTATTCTTTTTCTTTCTATGTATTGTTAAGAATGTTTCATAGATGACACCCTCAAGTATACCTCTAAATGCCCCATTATGTGGTTATGTGATCGTGTTAAGATCTGTCTCAGTTTTATTATGTAGAGCTGAATGTTATCTATTGAATGTATACTTTGAACAAAATACAAGGTAAGATAAGAAGCTTGTGTCGGATCATTATAATAAGGTTATATGTTTCAAAGGCTTTGGAAATCATTGGAGAAACTACTGTATGTTGTCTGACAAAACCTGCTGTATATTTTACAGAGACTTCCCTCTAAGCATCATTAGAATTTCACATAATTCTTTTTGTATGTGGTATCCTGACACCTTGCAACAAGAAAAAGTATCTACTTCAGTTTTACATTTGATTGAGAATGTGATTTATTATAAATGGTGACAAAATTGACTGATAATAAAAAGGGTAAAAGTTTTGCAATTATCACACCTGATGCGCATATCTTTTTTTATCTGTTTAATTCTACAAAACATTGGGGTAAAAATGCCACTTACAATATCATGAGATCATTTCATTTCATTTGTTTTTCAGTTCTAGGGTTTGTGTATATAGTGTATTACAAATACATGTATAGTGAAATTAGTATATAAAGACCCCCTTAGGACACAACTGAACCAGTCTTTATAGTTTTGGAGCTGACATATAGAGGTATTTGTATTTAAATTGCATAATTTTGGAGAACAAAGCATTCTATTTCATAGACTTTGTGTATACATGCACATTTTACCGTATTTACTTGAGTGAATGAATAGTAAAGCATTTACTTGTGTTCATTTGTTTTTAAGCAAAATATTTCAGTGCAATTTGTAACTGGATGTTGGCAATCATGGGTCTCTTGTAATTTATTGTATGGGTGGGCTTCTTTGTATGTTTATATAAATATTGATTAATATTCTTTATCTAAAACAGTATTCACAGGTCTGATCCATTACTTCACACATATATATATATATTTTTTTTAGGTTTTTACTGTCTAGTCTCTAGAAATGATATTTTTGGGTAGCGAATTTCCCTCTTTTTCTTTTCAAATGAAAATGTTTCCCAAACCATACTCTATCAAATAACATTTTCTTTTATTCAAAAGACTCTTCTGTAACTTACCCATTCATGATGGGAATAGGATGAACATTTTTTTTGTCATGAGTAGGCTTGGAACATAGCATATCTCTCATTCACTGGGATTTAGTCCTCGCCTTTGGTGTAAGTTTATGTAGCCAGTATTGACCACATTCATTGTAGCTGCAGTAACATTGATAGTGGATTATCTTATAAGTATATAATAACAGAGTAAAGCCAAGGTTACATAGTTGCTGCATTCTATGACCAATAAGTTTATAAACCAAGTATAGAGATATCAAGTTTGTTACTGATAGTCAATTCATGAGTCATCTTTTCCAAGTTTTTTTTTATCATCTTTCCCATGATGAATGAATCAAATGCTGTTCCATTGGTCAATATCTATGTTATTTGTGAAAGGCTGGAAATACTTGTGTTTGCCTATAGAAATGGTTCTATAACTCTTTTGTTTCCATATAAGAAGTATGCAATAGATTTATTGACGTAATTATCACAAGTCAGAAATCAGAACGTGCAGAAGTCAAGATTATGAAAGATTTATTATGTTTCAGGTGTTATGTGTTTTGGACCTTGGTGAAAAGTTATTAAGTCATATTGATGTAGAATTTCAAAGGGTATGTGTAAAATTTTATTTTTGGAGAAAGCATGGTCAGTATAGGGCTGAGTATATGCGCAGTTAAGAGATTATAGTGTATTTATTTTAGATAATATCTTTTAAATGAAATATTACAATATTTCTCTTTCATTCCTGTATCTGTGATATCTAAATAAAATTCCAAGAAATAATTATTAATCGTATTCTTTTGATTTTCATTCGAATAGCATTTTGATACACCTGTCGTAAGATGGGACATATTTTGTTATGGTGTTTTCCACCCATCTGTCTGTCCATCCATCCAAGGTCATTATTTTCAAGACTTTTTTCTCTGTCTATGGATACAGATCAGATGCTGAAATTTGGACATAAGCTTCCTCTTATGAAATTACAAATCCAGTATGCATTTCAGTTGGCTCGGGTCTCTATGACCTACTTTACAGGTAAGGTAAGGTCAAACAGTTTTCTGGACTTTTATTTGCTATGCATACAGATTAGACCGTTTATTTTATTTTGTTTTGGTTGTATAGTGATGGCAACACATACCCTTAACATATTCATTACATATCATGACAAAGTAATATCTGCATGGCATTGCATTATTATTGTAAATTGGATTTCTGTTGTATTGTAGTTTATTGTCCCACTCAAGAATATTTCACTCATATGGAGACGTCACCGTGTACCGGTGCAGGGCACTGCTGGCCATAGAGCATGGAGGGTTTTTTAACGTGCCAACACCTGCTGTGACATGGGACCTTGGTTTTTACTGTCTCACCCGAAAGATGGGGACAGCCAACCATGAAGTGGCGCTGCGTGGATTCGAACCCCAGACTCTTCAATTCGAAATCGAACGTGCTATCCACTCAGCCATGGAGGCCCCTAGACTTCTGTAAAGAGGCTGATTTCTCAGATTCATAGCTATTTACCTAGTAGCAAATGAGTTATACTACAAATTGGCTATACAAATAAGGACACTTCGGGTTTATTGGCTTAGTTACAAAAAAAACTGCGGGAATAACAAGTTTCTGTAAAAAGATGACTTTCATTGTCAATAGTATTCGTAATATGCATTCAAGGAAAGTGAACATTATATTGTATATACATGTATACATCATACTTTGTGAGATGTGCCAATTCTTAGACCACTTGGAGCCAGATGAATCCTGCATCCTTTTTTACTAGTAACTGGTAACAAGCAACTTAAAGGATTGACCCCTAGGTCTCTTGATGATAATGCAAGTGTTCTAAGTAATGAGGCAATGCAGCACATTAAAGAACCTTCCCTGTTCTAAGTAATGCAGCACATTAAAGAACCTTGCCTGTTCAATGGCCCAAAGTGCAGAGTATAAGCCTAATTTGTCACACTTCACCGGCATTGTAGACGTCTCCATATAAGTTCAATATTCTTGAGTGGGATTTTAAATAACAATACCACTACAGCTAATATTACTAACGAGGTAACACAGCAGTCCATTCTGACAAAACAACAAGATAGATGCGAGTCTTTTTGTTTGCCACATATTGATGTTTGAGTTGATAAAGATGTGACGTTTGTGATATGACGTTTGTCAAAATGTAACTGATACTTCGATTTGAGATGGGGAAGTTGACAAGTATGTGTGCCACATGCATCTTGATTTCATATTATATCAATACAATTTAGTCGTATATGGAAAAATTACAAACTCTAGTGTTGTTGATGAGTCATTTTATTAATAAAAAACATCGATAAAATATGAAATGTGCAAAGTACATCACAAAGTGTCAAAAATGAATAAATATATAAATATAGTACGTGCCAACATTGAGCAACAATGAAGTCTGCCAGAAAGAAGGAAATAATATCTATAAATGTTGTTGTACAACATTGAAACATCCTAAGCAAGATCATACCTCATAGAGAACTAACAGTACTTGTAGGTTTAAATTTGAGGAATTTGGTATCCCTTACCAATGGCTTCCCTTCAAATTCTTGCGCTGATAATTAAGTTTGAACTTAAGATTTTCATGGATTTTTTATACCTTATTCGTCTTTCGATGTTTCTCATATCTCAAATAAACTTTCTATGATATTTTACAGAAATTGTTCTTTGGTTTTAAGCATATATCCTGGTTTCTTTTCTTTCTTTTCTCCAATTTTATGTCTCAATCCCAGGTCGTCGTTTGCATAAAACGACTGAAGGTTAATGATGCTACTTAATTTTAGCAGTTTGAAATTGGCCATAATTTTCAAAACTTTTTACACTATCTATGGATACAGATCAGATGCTGAAATTTGGACATTAGTTTCCTCTTATGAAATTACAAATCCAGTATGCATTTCAGTTGGCTCGGGTCTCTGTGACCTACTTTACAGGTAACGTAAGGTCAAACAGTTTTCTGGACTTTTTTTTTGCTATGGATATAGATCAGATCGTTTATTTTATTTTGTTTTGCTTGTATAGAGATGACAACACATACCTTTAACATTTTAATTACACATCATGACAAAGCAATATCTGTTGTATTGCTGTTGTTGTTTAACGTCCCAATCAAGAATATTTCACCACTATGGAGACATCACTGTGTGCCGATGAAGGCCGACAAATTTTGCCTATGCTTGGCACTTATGGCCGTAGAGCAGGGAGGGATCTTTAACGTGCCAACACCTACTGTGACATGGGACCTCAGTTTTTTACTGCCTCATCCAAAAGACAGGGATGGCCAACTGCAGCGTGGCGCTGCATGAAATTGAACTCGGGACCCTTTGATTCGAAGTCGAGCACACTAACCACTTGGTCATGGTGGCCCCCAAAGCTATATCTTTATGACATTGTATAATTATTTTTGTTAACATGCGTTGCAACACATTTTTTCATATGTAAAATACCGATTTCTCAGATTCATGGCTATTATCTAGATAGCAAATGAGTTATATTTTAAATTGGCTATACAAATAAGGACGCTTAGGGTTTCTTGACTTAAAAAAAAACGGTGGGAATTACAAGTTTTTGTTAAAAGATGACGTTTCATAGGTCAATAGTATTCGTTAATAAGTATTCAAGGAAAGTTAACATTTTAACGTATATATATGTATACATCATACCTTGTGAGATGTGCCAAAATTCTTAGACCACTTGAAGCCAGATGAACCCAGCGTCCTTTTTTACCAGTAAACTGGTTGGACCAGATCAAGCAACTTCAGGAATTGATCCCTAGGTCTCTTGATGATAAGGCAAGTGTTCTAACTAATGAGGCAATGCAGCACTTTAAAGAACCTTGCCTGTTCAATGGCCCAAAGTGCAGAGTATAAGCCTAATTTGTCACACTTCACCGGCATTGTAGACGTCTCCATATAAGTTCAATATTCTTGAGTGGGATTTTAAATAACAATACCACTACAGCTAATCTTACTAACGAGGTTACACAGTAGTCCATTCTGACAAAACAACAAGATAGAAGCTAGTCTTTTTGTTTGTCTCATATTGATGCTTGAGTTGATATGACGTTTGTCAAAATGAAACTGATACTTTGATTTGAGATGGGAAGTTGACAAGTGTGTGAACCACATGCATCTTGATTTCATATTAGATCAATACAATTTAGTCGTATATTATTCTATATGGAAAAAATACAAACTCTAGTGATGTTGATGAGTCATTTTATTAATAAAAAACATCGATAAAATATGAAATGTGCAAAGTACATCACAAAGTGTCAAAAATGAATAAATATAAATATAGTACGTGCTAACATTGAGCAACAATAAAGTCTGCCAGAAAGAAGGAAATAATATCTAAATGTTGTTGCACAACACTGAAACATCGTAAGCAAGACAATTCTTCAAAGGAACTAACAGTACTTGTAGGTTTAAATTTGATGAATTTGGTATCCCTGTTAATAGACGATTAAACATTTGATTTGATTCTTCCTACAAGCTAGGAGAAATAGTAAGGGAGATAATCGTGATTACGAGTGGTTATCTAAATACAAAATGGAGTATATTCCTGGCAATTATAATACTGATAGATTATCCACACTGTGTAATACTGATAAAAGCTTCCTCCTTTATCACTGGAACATGACACAAATGACGTAATTGAGATGAAAACGACTAGATAATGGATTCTGGGAAAAGGTGAAAAAAAAAACCAAACAAACATTTCAACAAGGTTTCTGTAATCGAATCTGGCAATTCCTTAGAAAATATATCACAGACACGCATCTGGGGAAAATTTAAATTACATTGGATATATCCAGTGAAACCTCACTATAATACCATTTAACAAAAGAGGTACTTTGGATTTAAGAAAATTAAAAGTCAATTCTTTTTTATTATTACTCTGATCTCACTAAATACATTACCTCACATATTAGAATGATTTGAGCAAATTCCTTTCATGGTTTTAATAATGAGGTTTTACCGTACATATACAATTTATACTACATTTGTACTTTAAATTAATGACATTAGACATTAAATTCACGAAACTGTATTGCAAATCGAATCAAATTCAGTTAGTTTTAAACATTAGGTCGTTACGAAATTCAAATTACATTTATATGTTAAAATTTTCTTATATTTTATTAAGAGATATCAATAACGGATTAGAATTAGAATCCAGTTTCGAAAAATGTGAATGAAAATTTATCAGTAGACTCAATATTGCAAATAGGTGTGAGCTTGTCTTTGTCAATGTCATTACAAATAATATCTACTGGGTTTGGGAATGTTTTTAAAAGACCACAATTTGAAAGTATCTGGGGTACCGCCCCTCTGCCTCTCTTTTAATGAATTGGATATAATTATATTCCTATTAAAAATTCTGATCATGCTTGGAATTCACTAGAAAAGAACAGCCCATGCTTGCGTCCCATCTTAGCAATTGTGTCAGGCATGGGGTTCTGGTAAGTCTTCGCGTACGTTCCAGGACCAGGGACTCGCTGCAAAGAAAATAGGTAAACTTCATTTATTATG
>JACSZP010014278.1:0-14490 GCA_016161895.1 Pinna nobilis | reverse complement strand
GTAGCGCAGAATTGATAGACAATTGTCATATGGTAGCACGTTCAGTTTGTATATGTGTATACGGCAGACATTTGCTAATAGAGTTATCTTTACTCGAAAAATCTGGTAAATTCCATTAGAATGCAGGAAACAACTCATCGTATATCAGGAAAATGTGTTATCATTATAAATATTTGCGATTACGGCTAAATCTGTCCTCATGAATTATTGATTTGAAAAAAAATTGAAACATCATTATTTTCAAGTCTTCGCTTAAAGTACGTCTGTTTTGTATTTACGTTCAGTGTTTCTAAAAAACAAAAATGATATTATATAATGCTATATAATCAATGACTGAGAGTCAACAACTGAAGTAAAAAGTTCTGATTCAAGTATTTGATGGTCAAGAAGGTAATTGTAAAAGACAGAGGAGAATATCCGCCAATTTGCTAAAAGTCACATCTCTTCGTTGTCAGTCTAATAATTCGGCATTGTCAAACACATACGATAAAATAATTCAAACCTTGGATTTCTTAAGATTTAACCATTTTTTTTTTATTCAAACAGGTTGATAAGAACACAAAATGTTACACAAACGTTTGAGATTTTTTCTTGCAAATACGCAGACGGAGCCACATCTGACACCGAAATTTCGTGTTCATTCCAAATTGGCGTAAAATTCTTGCGCTGATAATTAAGTTTGAGCTTAAGATTTTTATGGATTTTTTATACCTTATTCGTCTTACGATGTTTCACATTTCTCTAATAAACATTCTAAGAAATTTTACAGAAACTGTTCTTTTTTTAAACGTATCCTGGTTTCTTTTCTTTCAAATTTTATTTTTCAATCCCAGGTCGTCGTTTGCATAAAACAACTGAAGGTTAATATTACTGCTTAATTCTAGTTGTTTGAGTTAGTTATATATACACAGATATATATGTCTATTCTATTGAAATTATTGAAACAATTGTATGTAAAATGAAAAAGCACATCTATAAAAGAGAAAAATAGATACATATAGACAAAAATTGTAAATACATGTAGAAAAGTCTGAATACAAGGTAGGTCTACGCCAGGATTCATGTTTTAGTGATAAGCAGTTGAAGTAACATCATGCATGCCTATCTACATCATAGTCATCTAAACGTTTAAAATATTAGATCCGTTGGATTTCATTAATCTCTAATATTTAGACCGTTGATAACATATATCTAATGTATACTATGTTAACAAACATGATAAGTGAATGATACATATGTATGCATGTGTTCTCGACACAACTCTTGTACAAACAATGTCAAGAACTTACACTGTTGATGTATTATGTTTATCAATCTTATTCACAAAAAATATTTTATCAACAAACTGAGATCTGATCTAATCTACATACAATAAAGCTAAAGTTGTCAATATAAAAGAAGTTAAAATGAGAGTAAAGAAAAGAATAGATAACATGCAATTTGATAAATCAAACCTACTCTGTGCTGTAAAACGAACACCGAAGAAAGAAAATGATTATTCAATAAAAACTGAATGACAAATTGATTTTTATACATTTAAAAACATGCATTAAACTATCATGAGAAATTTTACATGTCCTCTATAGCAAATAGTGCATATCTATGCCTAAAAGGCAAATGATTTTTAAACACGTTCAAAAAAAATTATTTGTATTTTCTATGGTTGTTGTTTAATGTCCCACTCAAAATTATTTCACATTCTAGAAGAGGTCGGCAAATACTGGCGATGAACTTCAAATATCAGTTTGTGGTTAATATTGAGGAATGAGGACTCTTGATTGAGCTAACAGCTACTGTAGCATGGCAATTCGGTTTTGAACCGGCACATTTTAAGTACAAAAATACCATAGCTGGATATCGAACCTTTAACCTTTTGGCCAGAAGACAACCACTCTTTCATGGAGCCAGGTCCACTTATCACTAGGACTGAAAGGGCGAAAATCTGCTTTGCTATGATTGCTTTAGAGGGGTTGAAAAAATTCTGCACTTTAAAATGTTTTTTTGTTCATTTTCTAAAATCAGCTACACAAATGCAATAGTTTGCTCTAAACCGTATAATATATTGACATGATTTTCTTGAATATAAAATGTAATGTAAGCACATGTGATCTTAAATAAAGCGATGCAATGAAATGTTATGAATTGATGATTGGTTAGGTTATATCGAAAATCATTTCTTACCGTATGTGAACTTGAAAACCTAGGTGTTCTGGATTTAAAACTTGAAGAAATAGCTGATTTAGGTTTTTCGGCTAAGTATTCATAATTTCCTGGTCCGGGTCCTTCTCGCTATAAATAGATACATGTACACATGTATATTTATTTCACTTAGATAACAAAACCAAAATATTCTAGCAATATGAATTTACAAAAAAAAAAAACATAGCCAAATACATACACACCCACTGACACTGCAATAAGAAAAACACTTATTCATAAAACGTGATAAGAAAAAAGTTGAAGAAACCATTGGTGCATTCAAAATTCAAAAGTCGAGCCACCGACAACATAATGGCCAAAACAAAGAGAGACAACATTATAAACAAAACAATACAAATATGGATTATAGATGGAGTAACACAAATCCCACTAAAGACCAGGGTTGAGTTCAGGTGCCCCTCAAAGTGTAAGCAAATCCTTTGAAGCATTTATTTATTTCCATGGTATCATAGGCAGAAAATCTTTATTCAAAGTTTGTCTGAACAAAATATCAGTTCATTTTGGATGGCAAAAATACCATTAATATGGATTTCACATAGATATCTGAGAAAAGGTGGATAGAAAACATGGGTTATAAAAATAATTGAATAATGATTAAGTTTGCTTTTGTTTTCAAAATTGCTGTAGAATAACAAGATGCATTTGATACATCTCGTTCGTAACCGGTAAACAAAATACATAAAAACAATACCATACTTGCTAAGTCTCCCCGGAAAGAAGGGATACATCATATTTTTAATGTTAATTTTAATAACTCCTTGAGAAAAATGCATATCTCCCCATGAACATTTAAATTTTTCCTATTTTCAACTACTCCATCAATCAGAATTCAGTATTAGATGAGTAAGAGTAAACTCTCAGATAAGTTAATCATAGAGCCAAATGCTGAACTCAAATTCCACCAAGATATTCATTCTTACACATACAGTATTTATTTGACATATAAAAGCATCTAGTGAATTCGTTCATCAAATTATGAAAATTGTATATTAAGTTATATATCCATGGGAAATTAGAAAATGGAAAAGGTACTTACAGGAACGAAAGGCCTTGTGGGAAATCGTTTAGACTGCGACCGGAACATATAGTGTCTGTAAAACGAATAGTATTGATTTAATATACATTGATTCTTTACTATCAGTTCATGTGCTTCAGATCTAAGATGAACCAAGCAATACAAATATATTCACATCAAGCCACATGCCAATGACAAAAGAAAGAAACAAAGAAAGTAAGGAAACCTGACAACAGATTTCATGCAGCATTTCTGAACATTGAAAGTCAGACTGTTTACGGTATTCCATGCTTATTCTATCCCACTGACAATGTAGGAAGCTACCTCAGTGATTTAACTAACTCTGACCAGTCTCCTAGCTGGTCATATTTGTCAGGTTTTATTGTATAGTAAGATGTCTTACTTTGAGGACTGTTTATCTGTTGTTAATGTTAAATATCTCTCTATTCCATAGGCATCCGGACTAACATTTATATCCTGTAAAAAGTAGAAAAGACAATACAAGATCACATGGCATAGAAAATATATTCACATGATGTTTGGTAGCGTGCTTTAAAAACACCTAGAAGATCCTAAGATGGATTTGAATTGATATAAAAAGGGGGAGTAGAAGATACAAAGGAGCATTCAAAATTCAATAAGTCAACGACAGACAGTACCGTGGCCAGAACAGAGACAACAGTACATACAGTAANNGTAAGCAACTCCTGCTCCATGAGAGGCAGACAAATTATGCTTTTAAATATTAGATAAATTTTCACTTTGCATTTTTGCAAACATTTACCTTTGTTAAAATGAATACAGCTAAGGAAGCGAGTAATAGGGTTGACGGTCAACAGTAATAGAACGCATATCCTTAAGCAGATTATCAAAAAATGTATTGAATTATATTTCGATCATATCAATATGTAATTCTAATTTTGGATAACCATGAAATATATCAATCACAATAGGCCATTTAGAAAAAATTTACAAGGAAATATGTGAGTCAAACAAAAATGAAAAAAATGACAAGATATATTCGAAGTTCAAACTAATGGATATATAATTAATGATTTATTCAATTAAAAAATGTGATCAAAGAAAGATTTACAAGAGGAAAAAGCGAGTACTGATATTACCTTGTCTTTGTGGCCTATAACAAGAAAATTCTGCTTGCCTCTATCGGTGGCTTTGAAATTGTAAGTAGCCGGTATATTTTCGAGGCTGAAAAATTGTCGAAAATGAGCAAATGTAACATATTTTTTTTTTTTGCATTAGACATAATTTTGTTCTCAAACGTTCTGGTTCTGTGTTTAGTAAAAAAACTAACTAAATAAATAAAATAATTATAAAATAATAAAAAAAAAAAAAAACGAACCCTTTCGTTAATTTGATTCATAAAACATCAACGAAAGGTTTCTCGTTTCATCAAATTTTATCGAATATACAGAATTACTTACCAATATTGGCATTCTCAATTGGCAACTAAACATTAAAAGTCCAAAACGATCAATATTGAACTCAAAACGCGTAAACAGCAATTGTATGCAAATATTTGATATGATGTGGAGTTACCATTTTCCACAGGGTTCTATGCAAATCCGGTCAATATAGCCTATATATGGACCTCTGGAAGTCCAGAGGTTGAACCAATGGAAGAATAAGTATCCCCTGTTAACCAGTTGTACTTGAAGACTGTCAGCAATACACACCTTTCCAGAAAATGGTGAAATTCATATGCTCCAGGGAGCAGAGTGGCGCCTTTGCCATGTGGATGTGCATCTCTTACCCGTCCGTCTGATTTGAATCTATAAGTATTTGGTCTTTCCTGAATGTCCTTCAGAAATGTCACACTGTCGTATGCTCCTGGTAATGGTGTTTCCTAAAATGTAATAACATCAAACGTTAGTTACATTTCCTAAAATATAGAATTCTCATCGCTCCATCAGTGATCGGTAGTACCGAATACATTAGTGAGTTTCGTAACGTATATGTAACATTTTGTTCTGTTGAGAAGTATGTAATTCTCATTTTTGCTGAAGGATTATCTCCCAAAAGATATATATTACGGGATAAACGCTAATTTGGTTGTGCGAATAATGACTGGCGTCGTTATTGGTATAAATTGACGCAGGTTTCTCATTCATCCCTTGTCAAGCACCTACATGCATTTACAAAGACAATTATACAGTTTTCTAATTCGTTACTATGCATTTTTCGAAACTGACCCGTTTAATTGGTGCCCATTCAAAAACAACATCAATGTAATTGCATTAATAAAACCAAGAATTCATTGTGTAATGACATTTAAAAAATTATGTCTATACATATCCCGTGACAGTATATATACCTTCTATGTGTACTTACTTTTCAATGTATGAAATAGAAGTGGTGCCATAAAAATCTAAAAAAGAGTTCTTAATTCAGACTAAACCCTAGTTTGAACGAGTACTCGTCCTGAAATTGTATTTATTAGTAAGTCATAGATACGGAACAAAAATGCTAAGATTTTGTGTGAAGACGAATAAACTATTGGCTAGGCTAGCATAATTGTTATTCGTTTCACTGGCTTGTGATGCTATATTTCATTATTTTATTAAAATAAACATGGCAAGTTGAGGATTGACAACGGTCTCAATGTAGAAAACAATTACAAAGTCCTAATGGGATGGGTTCAGGTGTGCGGAAGGTATCAGCGCCCCCTGCTGGCACCCTACATCCGTTGCAAATGTTCCCGGAAAACTCGACGAGCTCGGTAAAATTTCAACTTAATACTGGTTTGTGATTACCTGAACATAACATGACAATCTTAAGAAAATTTCGGGGAAATATAGGTAATTACGTATATACGCATATATAAGTAATTTAGAAAATAGCATTGATTATATGGTTATCTAAAATTGCGGTAATATGTCCAGCCACTTTAAAATAGATAAAAGAACAGGGCGCTAATATAGGTGCAGATACCCTTTTACACAGTATACGGTGATATATTTTCATTGCATCTGTAGAATTACATGATTTATTGTATGATCAATATTGAGTACTTCTATGAACAGCACTCGCTATTAGAGACATCACATATGCCCATATTTCTCCTGTAATTTCCATCCCCAGAGTAACGGTGTCGACATAAAAATCTTTTGAATCGACTTAATGCTACAGATTACAGTGTAAATCTATGAATCAATTCCCATCTGTGACTTGAGTCCAAAAAGCAAAAAGTACGCATGTCGTACAGAATGTCGCCAACAACTGATAGAAGTAAGTAAGTACACAGACTTAAAGAATGTAAATGTCTCCCTGCTTTGTTTCACCACTTTCAAATTTTCCCAATGACAGGTTATTGTCTAGTCGCAAATGAAGAAGAAATACATAGTTTGTCCTGTAACCATACCACAACAAAATAATGATAATGAAATGTCCGTATGTAATCTGACAATTTTTCAGACATAGGCCACTCCTACTGAGGTCGTACCATGTTACATTGGTGCCACTACATGCTAGAAATTATACTGAAACTCCACCACCACCAAAATCATATTGTCTAAGATTTTACTTAAGCGAACGCATCGTATCTTGGTAAATATCAATATTGAATATCCAACTCAGTCATAAAAGTGTTGACATTTCCTCGAAGTACAGATGGATCGTGATAAGCAGTATTAGGGCAACATTTACGTGCAAATTGTACGATGGCTAATGCTTTTTTACTATCGTGCTATTCACTTGTACATTTGCAATAAAAATTCTGATGTAATCAATGTTATGTATCGTTACATTCTAATTTGCATATTGTCTACATCTAAGGTTCGGAGAATTACTCTTATAACATATGTTGTTTGGTTGGCTTTATTGTTGTTTAACGTTCCACTCAAAAATCTTGAAATCACTTATATGGAGACGTCATTGTGTGCCGGTGAAGGGCGTTTAATTTTGGCCATGCTCGGCACTTATTACCGTAGAGCAGGAAGGGTTTAACGTGCCAATACCTACTGTGATACGGACCTCGGTTTTTACTGTCTCATCCGAAAACAGGGACGGCCAACCGTACAGTGGCTTAAACTCGAACCCTGGACCTATTGATTCGAATCGAACACGCTAACCACTCAGCCAGGGCGGATCTATAACATATACATTTGAGCTACGTTGCCCTGGCACACTTGATGAATACTCGTAATACATGTACTTATATCTGACAATTTTGTCACAATTAGTTCTCAATCAAAATATCTCCAGTTGACATGTCACAAATACATTTACGTTTCTGAGGTAGATAAGTATATATATACTGCAGTGAATTGAGATCAGCATATTTATCTACACGTACATCACCGTCGAAAGTTACAATGAGACATTTAAAGTTCCTATAATGCACTTCTTTTTTTATCGAGGAGACTATCAATTTGCTTGATCGTTAAAATCTGACAATGGTGTCATATTGATTGTATTCTCTGAATTTTTTCATTTAGACTGAATACCATTTAGAGCATACGTGACATATTTGCTCTTTAAAAAATACCCTGAAAAAACTGAAAATCATTGATAAACTACATACAGAAGATTTTAGTGAAAAGTTAATAACAAACATAAAAATACGTGTTTGCCTCAAAATAATGAAATAGAGAACAGTGGATATTCGGTTTTGTGAATCTGTATAATGGCATGTGGCATACGTATCAGGACTGTATATACAGTAGGACCTTTATTGAGAAGCTATATCTTCGGCCTAAAAAATGGTCTTTCAAGAAAAATGGCTCTCAAGAGAGATTTAATTTAAAGAGTAAAAACACGGATTTTTTTCTCAACATTAAGTCTCTGGAGACAGGTGATCTTTCGTTACAAAGGTCTGTTGAGACTACATGCTGTCTTGAGAGATTATTTATACAGAAACAATTAACGGTTTCTACCGTACAGTCTAACCTGCCTTAGTGAACCAATGAATCAAAGAATTACCTGTCTTATGTGACCTAAATGCATGGTTCCCCAAACGGCTTTTTCCTACATAAATCACCTGAATTAAGAGACCACCTGTCATATATGACCATTTTTGCTCCTTCCCTTGAACGGTCTCTTAAAATAGGTTAGACTGTAGCTAGAAAATGCATGCCTTAGTCATAGAACAGTATCATACATATATAAACTGTAATCACCGGCATCAGCAGGAAATATCTTTACATAAAGCGGCCAGTGAAGTGAAAATGAAATAATCTGTCATTTCTTTTATGAATAATCAAAATGATCAAAAGTCCCTCTGTCATACTGTATATTAATATTTCAGATTATTTTATTTCTTTATAAACTGGTCACGTAACAATACACATTTGAGCAATTAAACCATTTGAATGGTCTATGGCAATATTTTTCAGCATTTGATTTTCAATACGTAGAGTTTTCTGATATACAGAATGCAGTTACTGTGAAATTACATATAAAGACATTCATTACTGCATAACTTTTAAATAAGTCTGTTTAGAAAGAGTAACTACATAGGGATTGACGTGCGGTATATGTGAAACGGCAAAAAGCGTGGTTGGAGGCCTTTAGACTCAATTGATCATTTAAGCAGATATGAAAGTACTAGTAAATGTTATCTGCATCATTTGAGAACAAAGCGTCAGAGGTATAGCAAAGGAAAAGAACAAGAAAGATGTCGTTTGGTCATAACTGCAAAGGCGCCATCCCAATGCACTTACCCTAATATATGTTCTCCACCACCCCTCTCGTAGAGTAACAGGTTTTTCGTATTCTTCACTCAAAGCTTTCCTTTTCTGAAAAACAATATTTACAAAAAAGAGTTACACGTTCTTAAATGCATCTTTTTAAAGATATTTATTGGATTGGTGTGTTATGTGTGGCTTGAAAAACTACTGTGTTTCAGTTTTACTTAAAGGGAACTTATCTACATGTAGCTAATAATAATGTGGGACTGTAGGGAAAACATAATGCGAATCACGTGCTTATTCCGTCAAAACTTTTATTATCATATCAATATCCCTTTTTCACCAGATAGCTTTTCTATGCTAAGAATTATATTTTACCTAACGTCGACAAAACCAGAGACTTAATCTCGATTATCTTTCACAAACTGACACCATTTCTGGGGTTTAGGTTTGCAAAAAGAAATCTTCTAGGCTTAAACATTTCCTCTAGATTTTATAGTTATGGAACAAAATGTTCCAGAAACGCCAGGTTCTGTGACCAACAGGGGATGCGCATTCTTCCGTGACACCTGATTCCTTATATGGATATTCAGAGGTTCATGTTTGCACTTTACTCAGCAGTTTTGTATGTTGTGGACAATCAATCACTAAGAAAAAAGGCCGGGTCGTTGAAGGTACCAGGGGGCAATAGGAATGCAAAAATCCTGGCCAAAACAAAAGAGACAATAATACAAAGAGCAATCGACACAAGATGACGTGTAAAACCAAAAAAAAAAAAAAAGAAAGAATAAAGTAGCATGAACCCCGCCAAAAGTTGGGGTGAGTTCAGATGCTCCGGAAGGGTAAGCAACTCCTGCTCCGCGCGTGGCACCCTTCGTGTCACTTAAATTTAACTGTGACTTTTGTATTTTTGAAAATTATTATCTATCTTTTTAAGAAGGTATATAATAGGGATGCTCTTTCACGACTGTATGTTGGAGAAAAGTGGATATTTAATTTCACATGATTCCGAATTGAATGCATAATCGTCTTGTTATCCCGGGCTTACTCCGCGTTGATCTACGTTCACCCCGTCACTTCGAATGATAGAGTACAGCTATACGTCTACTGACAACCCATTACACCAGATTTCCTTAATGTTCTTGTGTAGAATTCAATTATGCAGGATAACCATGACCTGGCATGCTTTGGTCATTCTTCCTGTTTGTTGCATCTTTTTGCGCACAGACCTTACAAACAAGTTTGTCTCAGAACCTTACCGGAACATCCAGAGGCGGTAGACGACAGAATTAATGTAGATGATATGATTTGGATTGATATTAGACGTTCTGGAATGAATAAAGTATTTTGTCAAGCACGTTCCGGTCAGATTTTCTCTAAATGAACTTGACTACAGGCTAACTTGTACACAAATTAGTTTTGCGAAAACAGCAATCGATGGATGAAAAGATCATAAATGAAGATTTGGAGAACGCACTTATGTGATTCCATATGATCTGGTTCTTTCAAGGACTCAAGAGAGTATGACGGGTAAACAATGTGGCTGTTCGAAAGTCAAAAACTATGATAGAGAACAGCAGATGTATATACATATTCCTTAAAAAAGCAAGAAGTAGAAACAGGTGGTATGAAGGTTTTGGACAGGGTGGGTGTTGACTATACGAACATGGTGGTGACCCAGGGCCAAATTGTTCATCAGTTGGTTAAATTTTAATCCTATGTTGAAAATAATCAAGAATTGAAATTAAGTCCACAATGAATATCTTTTGCAAAATAATTAAAATTCTGTCGAAAAGTAATTAAACTGTTGAGGTTAATTCAACTTGGGTAGACAATCTATTGTATTTTTGGGAATCAGTTTCTTAGTTCTGACGCTCAGTTACTACATTGCTACAAGTCAGTTATATCATAAGCTTGGTTGAAATTAACCAACAGCTGGACCCTGGTGGATGTGATGACTTTATATGCAGATGGCGAATGTATTAGTCGGTATTTGTGTGTGTGTGTGTGTGTGTGTGTGTCTTGGGGAAGGGGGTGGTGGGGTGGTGGTCGGTCTTAGTAGATATTAAATAATCGGTCTTATGTGGTGCCCGGTTAGCATGTCTGCTTTTCAACAGGCTAGGTGCAGGGTTCGAATCTTTCCAGGGACGATATTGGCTTTCCCCGTCCAACAGTGATACGGTAAAAAGTAAAGTAAAATCGTGTCACGGTAGGCGTCGGCACGTTATAGAGCCCTCACTGCTCAATGGCTGCTAGTGTCGGGCATACACCGCATTTATAGCCCCAGCGAAATATGGTTACGTTTCAAAAGGGGGAAATCTTAAAAGTTTTGATGCTTAACAAAAAAAAAAAAACAAAAACAAAAAAACACAACAGAAACTTGTGACTAAAACAATCAAAGCTGAGCATAAAATTTTTGTAGGAATAGGCCTAAATTTTTATACATATATGTACCATAAAGATCTTTATGCAAAAGCGCACTAAAACGGCTATATCTGCGTGGAACAGAGGTGTTTGAGCCATATGCAGGTTGCATTGCGAATGTAATTATTCTTCAATTTTAAAATTTAAGACTGAAGATCACGCAAAGTAAAAATAATTCAAAATGCAACGTCCATTATTAGAGGAAGTCATAGCAAATACACGCACACTTTTCTCTAACCAGTAAATGCCACAGACACGTTTACCCAGACCAATTATGACACTAAACAGTCGTATAGTTTCCCTTTAAATTAATCAATAACAGTTAACTTCTCCTCCAGGGAAATGAATATCAACAAGACGTCAAATACCTACCAGCCAGGGATGTCTGTGTATTTTATCCGGGTCTACGGGGGCATTCCGTCCCTCCGGAGTTTTATTCAAGTTCTGTTCTGTCGTTTGCCTCGAAGATTTCTCTTGAACGGGAGTTAACATTGTTTGGTGTCCCGTTCTGCCAGCCATGATTGAACCGTATTTACCTTTCGTACTTAAATCGATTCACACCTGGATGAATTGCGTCCTTAGTGACGGCTTTTCGTATCACGTGGTTTCCCTAAAGAATATCTTTTGTCGTGGGATCAAATGAATTGATTAGAGCTGAATTATATCTTCGATGTCAGAAAAATTTTATTAAAGAAAAGGTGACTATTTAAATGTTAAAATTTAGTCTCTAATTTCACAGCCCATTGTAACAGGGAGTGACAATGAATGGCGCGTACATTTATTCCATAGAGTTTGATCAGATGGATCGATTAAATACACGTACATTAAAATTTATTTTGTTGTTATTGCGTTGTTGTTTAACGTCCCACTCAAGAATATTTCACTCATATGGAAACGTCACCGTGTGCCGGTGAAGGGCGACAAATTTTTGCCTGTGCTCGGCACTGCTTGACGTAGAGCAGGGAGGGTTCTTTAACGCGCCAACACCTTCTGTGACACGGGAACTCGGTTTTTACTGTCTCATCCGAAAGACAGGGACGGCCAACCGCGGAGTGGGAATCGAACCCGGACCCCTCGGCTCGAAATCGAACACGCTAACCACTCGGCCACGGAGGCCCGACATAAAAATTTATCCGAAACACACCCAGTTCATTACGATCAATGGCGACTTTATATTTTCGACATAAAAGTACAAGCATAAATTAAAATAGATGTGCCACAGATATCATTGACCACTTCCGCGGCTTCTACTGTTGAGAAAATGCATTTACAGGATCTGATTTAATTCTAGGCTATTTTGCTTTAGAATATTACTCGCATGTAGTGTTGTCCGGAACTCATTACTCTGGAAATTTCATTAATCCGCACGAAATACCTCGGAATGAACGTCCACAGAGTAAAAATGCTTCGATAATCCGAAAATTGCGACCGGGGTCATTTACGAACAAAATGTATTCCGGAGTTCGATAGTTTTATTTCAGTCAAACCAGACTTTAGGCAATATGGTTAGCGCGATAATCTAGCATGCTGAGGGTCACGGGTACAACCCCTGGATCGGTCACAAGTAACAATTACATTGTTTTGACTATTTCACCCAAGGTAAGATCCGATATACTGGACGAATAACTAACTGAAATAAAAAAAAAGCAACAAACAAACAAACAAAAACAAAAACCACCACCACCACCACCACCACCACCACCACCAACAACAACAACAAAAAACACCCCCCCCCCCAAAATAGGGTAATGCAGAACGTAAATAGATGCACAATTAATTACATTGACTAAATAGATGTGATTTTACTCGCGAGGACATCTTGTTTTACAGAAGCTTCGATTCGCAAATATAATACCGTCGCTATTTATCCTAACTAGATACTTACAAGTAATATACAAAACAGATGTGCTTTTTAAATCTGTCATCAGCTCAGTCTAAGTTAATGAAATACTTACATGAGCGCATAGAAAGCCCACTTTTTGTTTACGAATGTAGGTAACAGAACTCTTCCGTATCAGCGAAAAAAAAAAATCATTCTCTCCACTGAGGACGTCATAGTCGAGATGCCGGAGATTTGAGTGGAGAAGAGTTTCGTATTTTTGCGGGATATAATTAGGAACATAAAACCAGCATTCCGATTGATACAATATGTCCTTCGTATTGTTGTCTTTCAATGTTTTATTTGCATCTGAAATGAAGAAACAATAAGCAGTTCGGTTTAGTTTAACTAGCAAGTACACTGACGACTTCCTGTCTTTAAATAATCTAGAATTTCACAATTACTTCCGCTAAATGTACTCGACTGAAAATGCGATCAATCAGAAAACAGAGCATCCCATTTGCTTCTTACCTGTATTTATATTTACTCTCATTGATTGAGAAGGACGGTCAACTCCACGCGCGGGTCCAGGATTTTTTTCCAGGGGTGGGGGATCGAGATTTTCCAGGGGGGTCCAACTTGTAAAAAGGAAAAACCTACCCCTGTGAAAATGAGAATTTAAGCATAATTGACCAATATTGGTATACAGTGGCGGATACAAGGGGGGCGCACCCGGCGCGCGCCCCCCCCTAAACTTTTCAAAATATACTTTTTTCGTTATATTCTTATAAAATTTCAGAAAATTAATAGCAAATTTCCAAAAAATTCACGCCTCGCTCCGCTCGGCGAAGACATTCTATTTACATTCATCCAACTTTACCTGTATATTCACGATGTGTCTCAAATCAGCAATTCATTAACAAATTTTAAAAAGTATCATTTTATGTCACCACCTCAATTCTCAATTTTGAATATCTTCTAATATTTGACAAGGCCGAACCTGAAATGTGGTTATTATATCATCGATATTATTTACGACTATACAACTCTAGGTCATTAAAACTGCATATATTGTAGTTTAAAATTACAATTTATTGTTGTAATTCTAGAGGGTGTACCTAGTCCTTCCTCGTCCAGTTCCGCTACCCAAATCTAAAAGAGCTTCCGACGCGCTTGTATTTGTTAAAATAATACACGTTCATAAATTGAAAAGGTTTGTACAAAATTGGGAAAATATCGTTTATTGTGCAAAATGTGATATAAAATTAAATTCAATTAATAAATTTTAATTTAACTTCTATTTAACTCCCTATTTCATATAATTAGATCTTGGACGCAAAACGGTTTAAAACATTTTGCGCCCCCCC
>JACSZP010014276.1:0-11411 GCA_016161895.1 Pinna nobilis | reverse complement strand
GAGTTTTCGTATAAAATCATCTGTATTAAGAGCCACCCGTCATATATATATATGTATATACATATATCGGTGTAAGTGAAAGTAGTTAATTTTCTTCCAATTTTTTTCTTTTTTTTCATAGAAGTTAATATGTGATATTTTTCCGAATATCCATAACATTACCAGAAATGTATTAGTTACGGTAAAGACTGTGTATTGTGGCAACATTTAGCATTACAAGATCGGTTTATCGACGTCATATTTAGCAGTACTGCTGTGGTTGCACAGTGATAACACCTATAATCATGAATATTGGATTATTCTGCAAAATCAAATATGAAATAAAAGGAAATAAAGTTTCAGGTGTTGTTTTTTGTTGTTTCTTATTTCTTGACAAATATAATATGTATCTAAATAATAATAAAGAAAAGGTGTTCTGTACCCTGTTGATATTGTACGGAAGGTGAAGCATCCGGATTATTGGCGTTCGGATAAATGAGGCTCGACTGTATATATTTTCAATAATACGTGCCTTTATTCCAAGTTAAGAAAATATATCAATAAATAATGGAAAGTGTTTGATAATTGAGAATGTTGATAATAATAATAACAGGTTACAGAAATAATGCGGAATTAATTTGACTCCTCTGATTTCTCCAATTCAATGTTTTTGTTCGATTTGAAGTGTATGTATAACACCTGTATTGCTGTGTTAATGAGGCGTTTCTCTTAAATATACATTCATAAGCAGATTGACATTGCTGTTTATCAGCACACTACTAATTGGCCTAAATCATTTGATCTCTCTCAATCCTGTTTTCCGTTCTTCTTGGAGACAGATATGAAGCACAACGATCCTCGCTCTTTGTCATAATAGAACATAAAATCTTAAATTCTTAATCGATATTTTATGTATTGAATAGCAAAAGCCTTAAAAATTAATTTGATAGAAATACCAAAGATAAAAGTTTCAGACTGTTGTAACTTATGGATAGATTGCTTTGATAACGTTTTCATGGGAAGATAAATGATCCAGAAACCATTTTCCTCTTAGCATTGTCTGTATATCTGATAATAAAATAATTTATCTTTACTTCGGAGATCAATCACATTCACTAATTACTGATGACCTACTGGTGGCTAAGTGGTTATAGCGTGTTCGCCTTCTGATTGTAAGATCATAGGTTCAAATCTGCACCGTGTTGTTGTTTGCGTTCCCTGCCCTTCGGATGTGACAGTAAAATAGAGAGACCCCGCGTCACTGCAGGTATTGAAAAATTAAAGAATCTTCATTGATCCATGGTTTTGAGTGCCAAGCATGACCAACGTTGTTGTAATTCTGCCGGTATTGCTGACGTCTCCATATAAGTGAAAGGTCCTTGAATGGAACGTTGAATAACAACACATCAAACCAAGATATTTACGACACGTTATAATGTGCGTTCATTTGTTGCTTGTCAGGAATCCGTTAGAACTGGGCCATATTGACATATGAATGTTATCAGAGTCAAGTACTTTGCACTTGGGTCATATCAAGAAGCAAAGGAGTACAAAAATAAGTAAGCCAACTAGGATAGGACAGATATTGTACTAAATGTTTATCTTATTTGACAAAATAAAATTTAGTTCACGAATCCGAGTGGTACTACGAAAACCTCACGGTATGGATAACATTGCTGTCTTTAAATTGTTGTCTCCATCTTGTTTATCTACAGGATAAATGTACTTCGGAGAGGATTAACCGCGCTGACGTCAATGGTTTGTTTCCGAGGTCACAAGAGGAGGCATGAGAATTCTCCTGATCTTCGGATGAGGCCAATTAACCCTTTTTTTGTGGGAGAGGATCGGTGTAAATAAACGTTGAACAATATCTGAAAAGAAATTACATGTACTGGGATGCAATAAAAACTTGATCATGAGTTGTATTTTCAAACCGTATTATCAAGGAAGGAATATATATACTCATTGGAAACATAAATACATGTGACAAAATATAACAGAAAATAGCCTTTGTCAGCATTTTTAATCTGTTTCTGTCATAACTGCCAGTACTTCATAAGAATCTTCAATATAAGAAAGACATTATTTTTATTACGTCCTTTCTCACACTATCAAGAACTTGAAAGTTACATGAGGTACAGGTATAATTTTGCTGTAGACAAAATTAGCCATTATGAGTTAGTCTACGTGGGATATGGAAATCTAGAGGGACTGAATATTCCATGTAAGTGCCATTCACGACCAAAACATCATGGGATCGTTCACTGTGTGTTACCTTTACCTTTTCATTAGACGTATAGATTTTTAATGGCTTAATATAATCGAATCGTCTAATTTATACAAAATGTATTTCTGTCACAGAAGATTTCAAAGAACAGACACCATTGGGATTATTACCCAATCTGTACTTACGTAAAACGATATGCTTTCTTCAGAACTAAAAGACACAAATTTAATAGACTTAGACTAATATACAATCAAGACCTAAAACTTTAATTCCTTATCTCTTGTTTAGCATTTTGATAGCATAGATAAGTTATGCTTTTATACCAAATACCAAATAATTTTACTACTCGTCGAGTTACACGAACATATTCGACACTTATTGTTATACATAATAAAATCATTCATAGAAACCTTAAATGTACGAAGGAAAACAGAATTTTAGATTTTTGTAATGCAAGGTTTATCAAAGGAAATGCAGATTAGAGGAATAATGTGGAATGAAATACCTAGATAACAACAGGTACATCAAAAGACTAATCTTTCTACATTGTAAGGCAAAAAAAAAGAAATTTTAGTTTCTCGGGTACTGTCGTATTACCTGTAGTGTCGTGTATACGATATATCTTCGCTGTGATTTTCCGAATTAAACGTGTTACAGGCCTCAAGATTATTCAACTTCTTTTTTTTTCTTTCGATTGTATTTTATAACAAAGTCAAACAAATACAGACTCACACACGCGCGCGCGTAAAAGCCAGTTTGAGCCAGGCGATATGATAATTAGATCATATCTGTAACTTACAGGTTAAAATGATCGTCGTGAAAGTTAACGGACAACTCAACAACAACAACAACGGTATAAATTGCACCCAAACCTGCCTGTTGCAATGAATAGTTTTAAAAAGTGCCTGAGAAACTAACATTGAATTTTATTTGACCCAGGGCACTGCATCTCAGCAATATCAACATGAAAGACTCTTTTTACATAAACGTTTTTGTTTGGCCTAACGTGGCATTAGCAGTAACATCCGCCTGATAGACTATTTGTACTCTTCATAATTGTCTCTGCTTTCCACGATATTCTAGGTATTTAATCAATATTATAATCTGCCTAGGCTATGAACACCTTTCCGGGGTTATTTTTAAGAAGTCTTTGATTTCTTTATCTTCTTTAATTCTATCAAATAAAAGCAATTGTGACAATCTGAATCGAACCGACAATTCTTTTCAAATATCAGGTAAAAAGGAATAAATGTGTTGTTATGGGAATTTCATTGTTATAATTAAGCGGATTTGCGAAAATATTGACCCGTTTCGGTATCCTGGTAAAATATCATAAATGTTTTGGGCATTTTATGTCATACAGGTATCTCCAACATAATAACAAAGGTCTTTGACACTAAACTTTATTCTGTTTATTAAAATGACGAGCACTTCACGATTTGCAAATCTAGTTCTCCATTAGAAAAAAAAAACTATTTTCACCGGTTAGAATATGTGGTAAGATAGGCCTTTAGATTGCACTTAAAAGTAAACTGAATATTTGGCTTGACCCGAATGAACATAATACCGGCTCTATTTGGACGAGAATTAGTCTCGTATAGTTTATTTTTTCTGACACATATTCGAATACAACCTGTATTTAAACACAATTACCATCATTCTATTTATCGTGTATCTTAAAATACATTTTTTTAATTGGAGATACCTAGAGGCGTTCAAAATTTGAAAATCAAAAAACACACATTAAAGTGGTCAAAACAAAAGAAAAACATTACTACAAAAAGTAATCCACTCAACAATACAAATGTTAAAATAGAGTAACAAACAAATCAAAAATTGAGCTCCTCGGAAAAGATAAGCAGCTTCCTCTCCGCGTGCGGCACCCATAGTGTAAATCTTTTTTTTTATTGAAGTTATTAAAATTCAAATGCCAACTATCTACATTTAATTAAAATCATAAGAACTATAGAGCTATGGTTAATGCAATGCATTTAATAAATATGTAAATGTCCTTTAAACCTCTGACATCATCCAAACTTCCGACATTTACACTGCCATAGATAGTGACACAACTCAAGCTGGAAGTGAATTAATTAGTTATTATGTTGTTTGCAACTATAATTTTTAACTTTTTGAAATATGTTGGATGGTTGTAGTTCAATCGTCCCTACCTATTTTGACGATAAATCGTTTCTCAATTATTTCATCTGCATTTTACTATACACCCGCGACAATTGTGACTTGTTAACAGGGGAAGATAACTCCTATATATAGAGTATTATTCTCTATTAATTATTATATTGGTAGATATTCCATAGCACCTGATGCCACATCTTGATTTTTACAGAAGTTCGTGTTTGTCCAATATTCACAGTTTGTATATTGCCATCTTATTCTTCTGTGTATCTGTGACTTTCATAATCTTTGTAGTTAATTACAACACATGTCCACGTGTTATTTTTACTCCTTCGCAAAGCGGACGACATGTTAACATTAGAATAGATCAGATTGACATTACGTGGGAAATAGAATAAATGCACGTAATTGATAATCGTCACTGACGTAATCAGCCCTGTTATGTTCAGCAGTCGAGAAATGGTGTTTTATGCTTTAGTTACGGGATCAGTGACTGTTAGTTGCCACTCATAGAGTGACACCGGTGACCGTAACATTAGCTGTCAAAGTACATAACAGAAAATCATTTGCTACATATATTTACGATTTTTAACACATACATGTATATACTTCAAACAAAGTCACCATCAACCTGCTGTAAAGTAGTTCCATTGAAATATACACACATTTTTTCAGAAACGATGCATCTCAATTTTACTCTGACAAGCAGGGTAATTTGATGTAGGCATGCTTCGTGAAAGTTCAATTGTCTATATGTAGTGGTCAGACCTCGCTTTATTTCTGCGTAGCCGGACAGTTTCTACGTTGAAAATTATCGGTATATCACACGCGACGATAAGCAAAAATGACGTCACCAGAATTGTCACGGCGAAGCCCCCAATTGTCTTGCTTGATATGCGGTCATCTGCTGCAGAAATCTTTAGCCTCTTATATGAAGATAGGGTATACTTGCGAAGCTTCAGATCCATCTGCATTTGGTATATATCTATAGGTTTATCACCATTAGATTTAATGGTTCCAATAGGGCATACACAAGTCTTGTTTACTTTTTGATGATGTGCAGTTGTATTGGTCTTGTTCATGCATGGATAAACGTCATTCGTATCATTGATAATGGACGATACTGTCATCTCGCTCAACATCACTGTGTATAAAAGAAACATTTGTCATCAAGATTTCAGGGAAGCTTCTAATTTATGAATACGATTTCTTTATCATTTCATGTTAAAGTAAACAATACGTATCTTCCGAGAAAAAAAAACATCGTGCAGACAATTATTGAGAGTCAAAAGACGAGTGAAATTTGGAAGGATTTAATATATTGAAAATGAAAATTAAATGCTGTGCAGCTTATCAAAACTCCTGTGAACAAAATCTTTGCCTCCTGAACGTGAGGTCATGGATTTCAATCCGTGCTATGTTACGGTTGGATGAGGAGGGAAAACACGAGGTCCCGTTAAGAACCCACCATGCTTGAAGGCCTTATTAAAACTACATTTGTCGCCCTTCAGCGGTATACGGTGACGTCACCATATTATTGAAAGATTTATGAGTGGGTCGTCAAACAAAACATCACAAACAGGAACACACTTTTTTCATTATCAGCGATCTGAAATTGAAATCATGGCAAACGATTTGCAAAAACAATCTTCATTATAGCGAAAATAAATACAAAATATTTTGATGATTACTAAATAATTAAATTATATGAAATAAATACCTTTCGAAGTATTTTTCATCACAGTGTATATGTCAGGATCAAATGTACTCTTTAGGTAAGCCTTAGCCGGAAAATACTGAATGTTAGTGCAAAACAATGTACACTTGTTGTTACTACTGTCATATTCAATTCCAAAACAACTGTACTCTTTGAAGAGAAAGTCAGTAATGCATTCATCGATAGACAGGAGACCTTCAAATTCGTCTGTATAAATTTCAACATTTGCTTCATTTATATACTTTCCCGGGTACATGTTGTATGCCTCCGTTGTATCTGAAAGGATATAGTAGTTGGGAACCTATATACGCATGACCAATGAAATAGTAAATACTTACAAAGTGGAAAAAGTACCAAGTGATATCGAAAAATTAAAGTTCTTATGAATATAAAAACTTGGGAAAATTAAGTCTCGATATGGAAATCATTTTAAAATCCCTGGCGGGATTGACCGAGCTAAGTTTCTGGAAGGAGTCAGCGTCCCGTGCTGACATGCCGCATCCATCGCAAATGTTCCATGGAAGCCCAACGGATTTAGGAATTCTTCGATGTCGGTAGAACATCCCCTGTGTTTTCGACTAGCGAAAGACAGTCACTGCAATTCCTCGCGCTCCAAAACATTATCGAGCAACCATGAGTGGGGGCTATTTTGTTTTGGCATGATTCATACTAAACCCGTATCAATGATAAAATTTAGGTAATGACAATGTCAAGATTTCACCTTTACTCAGAATAATTGAGTAATTTATTGGTGAATCGTCTGATTCTCCGGATAGATCATTCATAAGAGAAACATGACCTGATATAACGTATAAGTTGTGAAATGGAAGCACCATAGAAAGGAAAAGATCGGCAATTCTTATTAAGAAACGACAAATTCGTCACGCTTATTATATAGGGGGGTTAAAGTTCACCTTTCTTTCTAATCGAAAAGAATGAATCTAAGTTGTCGTTGTTGTTGCGTTGTTGTTTAATGTCCCACTCAAGAATAATTCACTCATATAGAGACGTCACCGTGTGCCGGTGAAGGGCGACAAATTTTGCCTGTGCTCGGCACTGTTGGCCGTAGAGCAGGGAGGGTTCTTTAACGTGTCAACACCTACTGTGNNCCCTCGGCTCGAAGTCGAACACGCTAACCACTCGGCCACGGAGGCCAAATGAGCTTAAGTAAGAAGCAGCTTAAAATAACAACATTCTCCAAGAAAAAGGGGGCAAATAGATCACCGAAAACCAAGTCAAACTGAAGTCCTTACTCGGCCCGTTAAATTTTAAAAATTTTAACAGTATATACAATGGTGGTTTCTATTATTGTTTACGTCCATTAATTAGGCTTATCCAGTTAATAATGGTAAAAAATTGGACACTGAAGTCTTTTATAAGATGTAAAAAATTACCATTTATCAGACCTTGTTCCACTGTACATAAGTATGGGAGTTCCAGTGAGCAGGGAGCGGCATAGAGTAACCCTTCCAAGCTAGACGAGGTCATGTTCAATAGTACACACTGCTGGATGTCCTCCGTTGCTCCTCTGACAGGTATTCCAGAATAATTTAGGCAGTTTCTGCTGTTTATCCAGTCCTCGTTGCCAGCTGATTTGAAAATGCCTACCCATATATCATGTGTCGTAGCCCTATAAGAAATATTTATTTTCCTTTTAATGTACATTTCTCGTTTCCTTTCTATTTTGATTGATTTTATTTCAAACAATTAGAAGCTGTTTTAAGCGTTAATTTGACATCGGATAATATTACATGGAGTTGCATATGTAGGAATAATATTATATGTAAGGTGAGAGAAATATCATTGTAATGATATGCGTTACAATGATATGAAATGGTGATATTACGATGCTGTCTGAAGCTGGATATCCCCATCTAACATGAGCATTATGAGAGATAACATATCCTTCTATTCATACTTAACGGTTGGGAGCTAAGGTTGCAATAAAAAAATTACTAAAGGGTTTAATGAAGCAAAAGTTTACAATAACATATATCTAAATGCAGTCAGGGCCATACTTTACCGTCGTATGGAATTTATGTTTGAGATTATGTTCTTATTTAAAATAAACACGGCAGAGAGATGGATAACCAAACATATATTAAGCCAAAACTTTTATCTTTATCTGCATTAACTCTAATAATACCAAACAGTCGAAGAATTTTAAATGTAGCATTAAACAGAATTAAAACAACAAAAAAGATGTTTTCTAAATTTCAGTACCATTGCATAAAATAATCTGTTAAAATAAATAAAATTGCTTTGCAAATCAAACAAGACAATTCATTTGGAAAGTGATTTGCTGCTTACCACCCGTTTTTCAGAGCGACTGACTTCACATATTCGTAAGTTGGTATGGTTAGGTTAGGATGCAAGGTTGACGCTTGACTATTACAGCTGTAGTATGCATCAATCCATGTTTTATTTTCCATGTGGATTACAAAAGATCTAATATCCGTCCCAGATGGGTATGCTGCAATGGGCAAAAGTTATTCAAAGAAGACGAGAGCTTGAAATACCAAAGGGCGGGGGCAATCAAAAATGCAAAAACCAAAGGCAGACGAAACCAGGGCCAAAACAAAAAGAGACAAGAACACAACAGCAATCAGCACAACATGGCGTGAGAAACAGGTTAACACGAACCCCACAAAAAACTGGATGTGAGTTCAGGTGCTCTGGAAGGGTAAGCAACTCCTGCTCCGCACGTGGCACCCGTTTCACATTATGCCATTTTATGATGACCATCAATCAACATCTAACTTTACTGAAAGAAATTAAGGCTTCATAACCCCGGAAGGAATCGGGTTTGAATCCAGGCTGATCGAAGTACATAGCGATCACAGATTGTGGTTGTTGGCCAAAATCTGAATTTATTCCATATAAGTGAAATTCTCCCAAGCAACATGCATGCATTGTCGATTATTGATTGATTAGCTTATGATTCGGGATATGAAAATCACATATACGAAGATATACATTGCCAGAAGAAACAGAAAACAATATACAATTTTAGTTAATATTGGACAAACGCTGAAATCTGGAACTCGGAGGTAGGATAAGGTGCCATATTTTGAGAAAGTTTTCACTGCTGACTGATCATTTCCGAAAGTTGAAGTACAATCTCTATTGAGTTATGTCTTTTATTTACAGTAGTAATTTGTTTAGTAATTTACATAATACGTCAATTTCCTACCTTTTACACTTCATTGTTGAACATGGCTACTTATGTGTGAAAATATTCAATTTTAATTTTATTTAACCTGTTACCGGGTCGAATGCATTCTGATGTATCATGCTAATTATTAGGTCATTCTGTACACACTTATTCTGCCTAAGGATTAATTGTTTTACATGATCAGTCGGCAGGGGGTGCTTTTTCCTCCCAGGCACCTGATCCCACCTCTGGTATATTCAGGGATCAGTGCTAGTCCATCTCTTTAACCGTATTTCCTTTATGAGTTATGAGATCAATCAATGTTCGTTACCTTTGCGTTTTCAATCTTGTACTTACCCGGGATCTTCTGCGTGCTGGAGGAACATTTACCGTGAACGCCGTTGTAATACACTAATACAAAAATGTTAAAGTTTCAATATACACAGTCTTTACATAAAAGAAAAGAAAATATTATTATGGACTGTTAGAACTATTGCATTTGATACAAAAATCTTAACTGAATTGTACTATTCGAGTAGATACATACATATGACTACAGGCTTTTAGAATACCCCCTATGCAATTTAATTTTCTTCTCTACTTAAACAGTTGCATAACAATTTTTGCCATTTATTATGTGTTATATAATTTGTTAAAACATATAAAATAAATAATTACCTTGCAGAAGAATCAGCGCGTTAGCTATTGACAATGGGACTTTGACTATTCTGTTAGACATTTTTGTGAACTTTCGAAAACTTCTTATCTGCAAAAGAAAATTATATTTTTGAACATTTCCATCACAACTGTGCATGTAATATTTTAACCCTTACTCATCACATCGTCCAATTTTAATAATTATATTTGTTCCCCACTTAGTAAGCATTAAAAGCATTATTTGACTATGTATTTACCTCACTCCTTGAAATATTTCCTGAAAAAACACGAAAGTTTATCTAAATTCTGCTGTAACATAATTCTTTCCTTCTTGGCTACTTAACGGTTACCACAACAATGATAGGATTTGTGTTCTTACACTAAATCATTAGTCACGTCGCTTTTTTGAAGTTATATGACTCTGAATCAATGCTTACTTTAAATTTGCGATTTCTCGGGTTTCCATAAGCTGTCACATATCAAAACTGTGCATATGTAGATTCTATTTGTATCCCGTTCCTTGCAACTTGTCTGATATGGCATCTATTGCCATTACTGCACGAGATCTAGCTTGTTTGGTCTTTTCTTTCTTGTCAACGCCTTGTGTGTGGATACAAAATACTAGTTTCTTCTCTAGATGACACTGGTATTGTATTCCTTTTCAAGCCGCCTGATTACGTGACGGCTGTATAATCCTCCAATAATGAAAGTTTCACTTTTAAATTAAGACATGATCTATTAAGCGAACAGATTTGTCAGAGAGTTGAATGAGCATAAAATCTGGAATTTTCAAAAGCAAAAATGAATTGATTTGAGAGAAATTGAATCCTATCAGATATTTCTATTTTCATGAATGTTCATAACTGAATTAAGGAAATTTTCAAGTATCTCATTTTGCTTTTGCTTAAATGAACTTTCCATAAATTGCCTTCATCTTTTATTTAAACGTTGATCACATTTAATAGAAATAAGCATTGGAATAGACATCTGCTCTCTCTCTCTCTCTCTCTCTCTCTCTCTCTCTCTCTCTCTCATATTATATATATAATATATATATATAACATTTGTATCAAAGATAATGAATGAACATTGTGCAGTGGTATTCAAGGAGGACATCAAATTATATCAAAATATAGAAAATAAATAAAAATAGATGATTTAAGATACGTTTGCCTGATTTTTATATCTCATAATGAATTATTATTAATGATAAACTCATTGCGATAATTAGATGCATCGATCAAGATTTTGTGCAATTGTTATTTAATGTAAACGTTTCCTGTTATTAACTTGTCAGTATAGATATGATAAATAAACAAATAATAGACAATTTCAAAATTACTAATCGTGTGATAATAAAGAATTGTCTCCTAGCTGACAATTTATTTGTTTATTTCATTTTATTACCCTCGAAGCTGAATTGGGTTCGTTCCTTACAATTAGCTTGTTAGAGTTTAAATAATGAGTTGTCAGGAAAAATCAAGTCGAAAATTCACATTATGAAAACAACATAAAATGTTGTGTGAGGTAATATGTATATA
>JACSZP010014275.1:0-19896 GCA_016161895.1 Pinna nobilis | reverse complement strand
GACTTATTCTATTTGGAATGTCCCTTGGTATCTTCTATTTCACCCATATTTCTATACCTAATATGGATTCACAATTAATTCAGGGTTAAAACATGTTTTTGAAATCAAAGTCCTTAAAAGTGCTTGCATTTTGTTATTTAAGATTTGTCTTAACCCAATTGTAACAGTTTAAATGTTTAAATTTTATTTAATAGACGATTATTCTATATTTATTCACCAACAATTGTAAATGTCGTCTCCTTCATCCGATATAATTTCTTACCATTATTTTACTGATAATATTAATTCATATTTTGTTCTCATCCATAAGTCGGCACACATTAAAATCACTTTCTATGTGTGACTATTGATTGACAGAATTACGTCACAATATCTGCAGTTGTTTTATTCATGAAATCTACTTATCTATAAATTTAGATGGTAGCTTTTGGAAAGTCATACTCTTATGTACACTTTTTTTTAGCTTATCCTAGTATGTTCGTTTTTGAAAGTGACACTGTTATATTACCCGAACATGAACTTACGTCTTTATTCAACATCTTTGATGGCGCCTAACGTTTTATGTGTTTGACAGTGGTACTGTTGTTAGGTTTCCCCTATCATGAACTTACGCCTTTATTCAACATTTCTGATGGTGCTGATCTTTTTGCTGTTTGTTGATAATAGTCTTCAAGTATATATTTATTTTTGCTTTACATAACTTTTTCTCTGATTGTTTAATAAGAATTGTAATGTTACAAAACTGAATCCCTAAACATTTTAAATTGTCCTCATTTGTATAAGCTTCATAATCTCATTGACATAGACCTGAACTAGTTTGTCAGCTTTACAATTTATATCAATGTGCAAAGAGTTCTTAGAATCTAACATCAACTTGTGAATTGTTCAATATCTCTTTTACAACATCGATTATCAGTTATGTGACACATGTGGTTTTAGGTCAGTCTACACATTTGTCCCTAAAACGAACCATTATCATTCTTTCCAAATGGTAAATTATTGGACATTTATATTTCACACTAATTTATTCAGTGCGACAGTACCTTTCAACTAGTTCCAAAAACTTTGAATTTAAAATTAAAGTTTTGCATTATTTGAAATTTATGTTTGAGCATGATCAATAGTGTTTCATAAACAAATTCTGTGCTTTCTGTTTGCCTCAAAAGTTTGATAAATTTTGAAGCATTGCCAATACCCCCTTGAGAAAGTAATGCATCAAATGTCAGGTTTTAATTAGATAATTTTAGTTGAAAAGAAAATTGGATTTGCCAAAGAAAAGTTTTTACATATAATTGTTAAATTTTCTCTTAAATATGGTTACTAATTCATGTATACATGAACAAGAGAGTTCAATATATTTTATATACTGAGAGAAAATTGTATTTTTTACCGTGATGTTAATGTGCATTGCATTATAGCCTGTTTCAATATTCTAGTATTCAGATGATACTAATATAGTCATTTATTTCAGTTTAGAATGAAAGTCATGTGACTTTTTTCAGGTCAATTTATTAGAATGTTGGTCACCTTACGACATAACAATAGCGGGGACATAGGTTATATCTATCTAAATGTGAATTTGATTGCAATATCAAAATATGCGGTTGTGAAATGTAGAACTAGAAGAACAAATATAAGCATAGCTGAAGTATGCATTGACAATACACATACAGTCAAATTTTGAAAACTCGAACGTCTTTCTCTCGGAGTTCTTGATCTCGAAGTTAAGCTAGGGTCCCAATTTTTTCCTTCAATTAACTAAGCAAATTTAATCTCAATCTTTCGAATGTCGATTTTTTAAAATTTTTGATCTCAAATTAATCGCTGCCAAAAGCTTAAGATACCGTTTGAAATTTCCTCTTAATCTTTCGAAGTGCGAATGATCGAAAAACATCATAATAAGGTGGCAACAGTATTAAATTATGTCAGAATGTTCATCAAAATGATGAGGTGAGAAAAGTTTTGGGATAAGAGGTTTGGGATTGGCAGAACAGCGTTCAGATGGAGGATATCATATTTTTGAAAACTCAGTGTCTCGAAGATTATCAGTGGTTCCCGAGCTCTTTGAGTGTAAGAGATTCAACTGTATATGTGTATTACAAATGGAGTCTATATATAATGTTGATACTTTTGTACTATAGCTAGAAAAGTGTACAGTATAGGAACATTGGTGTTTATGATTCAGTGGTAATTAAGATACATGACATTGATTTCCATTTTCACGCAGTAAATATTTAATAATATATAAAATTGCACAATTTATGTACAACAATTACTGCTCATTACAGTTTACATGTAATTTGTTATTACAACTGTTCATGTCTTTATAATATGTATAACTCATGTATATACTACGCTTTAGTATATTGGTTTTTGCGTAGTGATATGTTTGTGCCATTCAGTATTTTTTTCTGTTTTCATGTTTTGTATCATTCTCCAATATTTTATGTTGCACATTGTAAGCCTTTAAAAACAGGAATCTCTCCTTTGTTTTAAAAATTACTGTAGTATTCATCAAGGCAGTAGAACAGACTCGGGAAGAGTTTGTTGTCAAGTATTCCTCAGAGTGAAAGATTACACTTACTTTCTTCTCATCTGATGATCTCAATGACGGTGAACTTAGTTGCCTATCATAATATTTTGCTTTCTGCTGCAATTTCATGTTAAGAAGAAGAAATTCTCTGCAATATTTTATGTTAATGCGATAGTAGAAAAAGGGTATGAAAGGAATGTGGCTCGAGATAAATTGTCTTTCAAAGGATAGGAGTATCTGCATACATTTCATATGCTTGGTTGATAGGATGAGGTATCGTCATGTAATAGTATTATAGCCGGGAATACCCCAGCGCACTAAGGTCGTGTACTACATATTATTTCATTTTAAGTAAAACCCGGTTTTGGGTGAGGCGATGGCTGTTGTCAATCTCAATGTAGCCCTGGACATACATGTACTATTACGTTGAAAGGGAGGGGTCTCTGCTTTTCTCATCGCAGCTAGGAACATCATGTAATAGGGGGAGAAGAAAACTGAAAGCTTGCCCCGTCAATGTTTGTTAAGGGTATATCAAGATGTAGGAAGAAAGCGATCTTTTAATGATACATTTGGACTCATTTTTCATCTTCACAGAATAAGAATATTGAATTATCACATTTGTACCAGCAAATAATAAGAGGATGTAGCTGAGGAAATACAAAAAATATTCACGCAACATGTAGATATCGTCGTTTTAAAAATCAAAAATACACGCTTACGGTTTGTATTCTTTTCCCGCCATTTTAACAGACGTTGCCGATGCCTATAAGTCGTGCGAACTACGCGAACAAAACATGTCCAGCACGCTCATTTTAACGTTGATTTGAGCATTTTAATGTGTAAATCGCTTGGTTATGTCCATTTGTACACCATTCCGTCGTTATCTCGTGTGCGACAAATTTTTGCTAAATGAGTCCAAGTGTACCTTTAACAAACCATCCAAGGTTGTGTGATGAAGTGCAGTTGTACTCGGTAATCGCTGAGTTGGCCACCAGAGATTCTGCTCTTATCTCGTTCGCTCCTTTCGAATATATTGCTCATTTTCATGCTCAATAGATCTTGACGTTTCTTTTTGTCCCACTATCGTGTTCTTATTATGGTCTCCACTTCTGCAAAGATGCCCTTGGTATTTAAATCTTGACTTGACTTAATTTTTCTTTAGAGATAACATATAATGTAAGGCCTTGGTAAGCAACATATATATTATTTCAACGTCTACATTACAGATTTTTCACTGAGTCTGTAACTTCCAGTTTTTATTTTTACTTATTAATGTAGCATTCATTTTACAATTGTTTTGATTATTCACTACTTTGGTTGTACTCGGGCATTTGGGAATTTGACAACTTATCATTTTGTAATCAGAAGATCATCGAATAAATGTTTTATTGTATTTGTCGTTTATGATTTTTTGTAAGTTTGACATGCAACACATGGATATGCAAGAACCGTTTCAGTTCGTTTCTTGCTCTTTTCAGAACTTTGATTTAGAATTCTTCAGTTCATTAGCGAACGAATCCAGTAATAAACTGGCGGTGGTTATCATATCAAATTTTAAATAAAGCGAAAAAAATAGTAACGACATATTTTGGAGGGGCCGCCTCAACCTACTGGTTAGCATGTTCTACTTCTGACCATGAGTTCCGGGATTTGAACCCAAGCCACACTGCGGTTGGCTGTCCCTGTCTTACGGATTAGAAAGTATAAACCGAGATCCCTTGTCACAGAAGAGTTAAGGTTCTTGGCCCTTTATCGGAAGGGGTTTGTATCGATGGACAATTAAACACTATGCTTATATTGTTGACGTTAGTTACTACCATCGAGTTTCAGTTTACACATCAAAATGATTTGCATATCGGGAGAAATTTTGTTTGATCAATTAGGAGTCAGATATGTAGAAGATTCTGCTTCCAAGGGAAAGATATATGATTATTAATCAAATTCAACAATTTTAAACTTGATATTATTTAATATTACAGCAACACATGTACGAAAATTCATTATAATATATTAAAATTACATAAAAGCACAACATAAACGAATACTGAACGAGCATAATACTGAAATCGGTATATATTGATCTATAAATAAATATATTAATGACAACACAGAACATCAATTGATAGGTGATTTTGCAATACGTGCGATTTCTTCACCCATGTCAGCACGTAATTGTAATCAAAATTAAATGATAACCGGGTCACATCATTTCAAACATTCTAGCCGTTTTCACTGGACCCAACTGGACTGAAATTTTATTTCTCAGGTGGTTTTCACTGCTGGACTTATCACTATTTTTCTATTGATCTTAAGGCGTTGTGATTTTTGTTGAAGTCTAAGCATTCCTTTTTCAAAGCGACAACAGATTTAAGCAAAGATGTAAACTTTTGAACAATTACAAATGAATGTCAATGAACATTCATCAAAAGCATGAAACTTCATATGAACTGATGTAACAGAAAACTTTCTTGACCTCCCTTTATGCTGTCTAACACTATTAATACTCTATTTTCTGTGACTCCATAATTTCTTTTTCCAGAAGATCCCGCGTTATTCCATTTTCATTTTCATTCCGTAAAGGATGAGTGTACGAGTAAGGTTGGTATGGAATCTGGACGTTTTGCGGAGATCGTTGACCAGTAGGGGTGGTTGTATCCGGGGTCATCTGACCATTGACGTATCTCTGGACATTCTGTCTGTACTTTGGCTGCTCCCAAGGCCAGGGTTTACGGTCCAGTGGCTTGGATTTAGGTGGATTCACATTTTCTGATAACCACTCCGGATGAACGATAAAGTATGCTCTAGACTGGAACGCATTCTGAAAACGATACGAAACGTATAATAACATGATTATTTAGATGTGGACACTGAACAAAAATAATTGGGTTAAATGAAGAAAAGGAAATTAAAATGTTTCCAATATGATGTTCCGAAATAAAGTGCTCGTACTAAGTACCGAATTTTCAACTTAACGAATTTGAACTTTTTGATGAAACACAAAACAGATCGGCATGACACTAACGACCATTTTTTGCTTTAGCCCACTTTGTATAACCTTTTTTAGCATACGATAGACACCCAATGTTTACTAAGTTGAATATGCATATTTAATGAATGGGATGAGAGATATGTCGACGATGAAATTAATGTCTTCAACATGTGGCAATTAGCTTCAAGAGTTTAATGCCAGGGACGATCACTACATGTACCACACAACTTTCGAATGATTGAAATATCTAGGCTAAATTGCGTTATCCAACCCAGTTTGAGAGTCTTGTATATTTGAAAGAAAAATCAATCTCCTTTCAGTTTCAATATATTGACTAGTAAAGACGTACGCAAGAGTGTACATGTTTCAATAAACTAAATAAAATGAGCAGAGGAACCACCTTATGTGAGAAAACACGACGGGTCTTTCGCCATATTTAGTAGAAGTGATTAGAAAACTCAAAAGGCAGAATGCATAACACTTGAAAAAGAATGAACTGTATCTTATCAAGAAGTTTATCTAAAATCAAGATATACTTGTCGCACTGCCAGCTGTAGATATTTCCCTCGTCCACGGAGGACACTCAAGAGAGGTCAGTTTAGTTAACATTTAACATACGGCGTAACCACTTAAAATCCGTGCTACACCCCAGGGTTACCCAAGTAGCCGGAGTGGCTTTTATAAAGCGCGAAACCAAGATGGTCTCAAGATAGGTATGTTGATTGATTGGGGGGGGGGGGGGGGAACAATTTCATCGATTTTTTTTCTGNNCCAAAAAGCCAGGGAAGGCCAACCAAAGCAGGACAAGGATTCTGACCCACCTATAAGCTTGTTTAAGGGTAGGCTCTACGTTTACAAAGTGTCACAACTCAGTGAGTTATTACTTTTATTTTGTCCCATTGTCGAATCATAACTTATATACAAACCTTACCGAATGCTGGTGAATGGCTTAAATATATGGCTTGTGCTCGACTCATTTAGCTATTGATCTTTGAGGTTTTTTTCAACGTGCCTATATCTACTCTGTTACTTGATCTCGATTTTACTGCATCTCTCGAGATACAGAACAATCCAGTACATGTATCCTCTAGAAGAATGGCTTACGATCCGAAGGCGAACATAATATCATATATGCATGGAGGCAGGACAGCTCTCCAGTGATATGTTGTCCGAATAAATAGCGATTCATGATCTGACGAAATGTCTAGTGTTCCCCGTAGGATATGTACAAACTTACGAATACATTACCTTAGTAAATCATATCAATGAGAATATTTTACATGGAGGCATTGTCAATATTTGCATTTTATTTTACCCCAACAATAAATGCACCAACAGCAATGCACCCCATGTGTGAATGTGTGTAGGATTTAATACTGAACTGTTAGTGTTTTAGACTCCATAACAGAAGACAATCGACACAAGACAACGCTTATATTTTGTTATTTATTTTAAGGTAAAATAAGTCGGTAGGTTATTAAATGTACATACATAATGTATCGGCCCGTCTTTGTGTTTTATAATGCAAACGATTTAAAAAGTTATTGAAAGAATTAAGGCGGATTAGGAGGCTCAAACACAGATTTCCAACGTCGACCCATGGGGATATTGATTTTGAAATAAAACTTCTTTTTTATGTTTTATGTGGACCATAAACTTGTTTGTTTTATGTGGACCATAAACTTCTGGTTAATAACTACGGAGAGCTCTTTACTGTGTAGATCGTGTACAAGTATTTTGTAAATATATAAATGACCCATAAATTCTTAACCAAGTAGTTCTTTCCCCCGGTTCATATCCCTCGCCCTCAGTGATTTACCCTAACAACTGAAGAGGGCACCATTCCTCTCTCTCTCTCTCTCTCTCTCTCTCTCTCTCTCTCTCTCTCACACACACACACAATCTATGTACACGTTTTACAATTTTTTTTTCGTTGTAACTTTCTGATGTCTGTCATTCTTCTGTCAGCGGTTGTCAAGAGTGTCACATGCTTGTAGAGTGCAATCCATACACCGGTCAACACAATTACATAACACGTTCTGATAATACACTTAACAAATATATACAGGACACTCAAGAGTCGCGTGTATTTCATACAAAGCTGTCAGAATTTCCATGGATGCATTGAAAATTGTGTGCGACCATAATTTGGTCCGAATTTGTGCTTTTGCTTGAGAGGCCTTTTAGTTCCCACAACGTCAGCATTACATTAAAAATGTAAATGTTCAAATTGATTAAAAGTATATTCTTTCAGAAGTTACAAAAAAAGAAAGTTAACCATGACAATTATCACTATTTATGCAAACTAGGACTGATATTATACTCATGTGTGTATTATCATACCATACATGTATCATGTAATCCATAATAATCATCGGGTCGTGAGCTAGAACTTTGGCAAAAGTAGCTGCCATTTCCGGTAAGAACCTGACGCTCAATAGCTGGAATGGTGGATAAAATCCTTAAATATGAGACCATTCACCTGGACCTGGTGCCATCTCCTTATGAGTAAACGGTTCTTGAAAGGACCATTACACAGCAACAACCCAAAACTGCATCCACGTGTAGTGCTTTATCGTGAATGTTGGCTAACAAAACATGTATTCATTATATAAGTATGTGTATTGATAGATAACCGCCTCATGCCATACTAATATAATTCCACATCTATTACTTAAACAGCGTACATGTATGATAGTCAGAGTGTATAATAATGTAACAGTGTAATAATTGTAGTGTAGTGTAATTGTAATACATGATGATGCAAAAATACTTACCCCGAATAAGCTGTCTTGATGACTGTAGTCTTGTGTAGGTGGCGTTACTTCCCTGGAAAAGAAAATTAAACGTTAGCTATCAAGAAACCTAAAAAAATATTCCTTTTTTATTACAAGGAATTTAAGTATTTAATGCACTAAGGGGGGCCTCCGTGGCCGAGTGGTTAGCGTGTTCGACTTCCAGCCGAGAGGCCAGGGGTTCGATTCCCGCAGAAGCCACACCGCGGTTGGCCGTCCCTGTCTTTCGGATGAGATGGTAAAAACCGAGGTCCCGTGTCACAGTAGGTGTTGGCACGTTAAAGAACCCTCCCTGCTGTACGGCCATAAGTGCCGAGCACAGGCAAAATTTGTCGCCCCTCACCGGCACACGGTGACGTCTCCATATGAGTGAAATATTTTTGAGTGGGACGTTAAACAACAACAAAACAAAACAAAAAATGCACTAAGGGTTGTTTTGAATTCGTTGTTGTTGTTGTTGTTGTTGTTTAACGTCCCACTCAAGAATATTTCATTCATATGGAGACGTCACCGTGTGCCGGTGAAGGACGATAAATTTTGCCTATGCTCGGCACTGCTGGTCGTAGGGCAGGGAAGGTTTTTTAACGTGCCAACCCTTCTGTCCGACGGGACCTCGATTTTTACTGTCTCATCCGAAAGACAAGGACGGCCTACCGCGGAGTGGCGCTGTGCGGATTCGAACTCCGGACCCATCAATTCGAAGTCGAACACGCTGACTGCTCGGCCACGGAGGCCCATTTTGCATCCTGACTTCGGTTCGTTTGTTAAGATTGGTATTTATTGTACTTCATTAAACATTTAAGTGATTTTAAGTACCTGTATTTGGTATTGTTTGATCTAAAACTTCGATGAGTGACAATGATATTGTAGCCGATTTTAATCACTTTCGAGTTCTTATTCAGGTTTTGACAATTATGATACTTTCTCACACAAGCAATGTGTGCAGCAAGTCTAACAGACATTTATTGTCCATTTGTCAGATGTGGTCTTCTGATTTGAATAAGATCCAAAACATTTAAAGTTTATTTACATGCTACAACCAACTGTACAGTAAGGTCGTTTACTTTTAGTAATAATTATAATGTATCATTAGCTTAAACTTTTTTCGTTATCTCGTATCAGACTATCAAACAAATAGGTTGGCAACGTTTACCAACCTACTAATAAATGAGTTTGGTAACATGTGTTAATATACAATACAATACGTTTGATTTAGATTGTCAATTCGTATTAATATACAGAACTAGTTTGCTAATTGCATTATTTTTTTCATACAATTAAGTTGCAAACTTGTACCACCCTCCCACAAAATAATTACACACATAAATTATTATCTATCTTCTTAACAATTAATTTCTTGAACAATGAAAGCTTGCAATATTTTCTCATTGAGCCACAGTACAGCTTGTTAAGTTAAATCGTTTAGCCAATGTTTTTATCAGGGTTTTCTCCGTTTTATCGATTCATTAAATAATATGACTACTATCAAATTAATGAATACTGTATTTGCCTAGAAATACGTGTTTGCTCATTATTGCTTTCGTTTCAGATGGAATAATGACTAAAATTGCAATAGAAAACTACCGGTAAAGTTTCCAGTCGGAAGATAAAATAGTATGGAAGTTTTGCAAATGAGAGTCGTCTAACCGACTTCATTCCGTCTGATTCCTCTTTTCTTGTATATCGTTCTGTACGATGAAGTTTGAATAATAAACATACATTTTGTCGATCGAACGTTTATAGACAAAATTATACTTTAAATGTATACATGCGTACATAAAAATACACACGATTTGATACTCCATGAATATCATACGTATGACGTGGAGTTTTTATATATGTATCTATTCTACTTTTATGAGATGATGAACGTTAAGAAAATAACAGGCTTCGTATTTTAAAGATAGAACAAGATTTCAGAAAAAGTAAAAATTTATCAAGAATTTCAAATAGTAATACGGATCACTCTTATTCTAGACGTATATAACTTATATAAGTATTCATAATGTTTCGAGTCTTAGAGGTGTGCTGCTACTATTTTGTTATTTGAAATAGACAGTAAAAACCCAGGTTCCGTGTCACAATGGTTTTCGCTATGTTAAATATGTTGAACCCTACCGATCGATTACCAAGAGCGACGGGACTTTAAAATCTGAAATCTCGTGTCACAGTAGGTGTCGGCATATTAAAAAAAAAAACTCCTCACTGCTCAAAGGCGAGGATTAAGTGACAAGGCGGTTAACAGAAGTTGGTCCATTTACTGGCATTTGGTACCGGCTTTGCATGTATTAAAAACAATATTTGGCCAGAAAAGTAAACAACATACGAACAACAACATGGCACAAACAACAGTAAATCTACTGAACAAAGTACGTTACACCTTAATCTTCAGAATACAACGCTCATACAGTGTATAATTGATATATGAATAATAAATATGGTAACATTACATAACATGGTGTGTTCACACCGTATAACAACCAAGTCTCAAATCAATTAGACTGAACAACCATGGCGATCGTTCTCTGCCTTCTATATTACACTCCATACCTTAAAGTACTCCAGAAAAGATCGTCTTAAAGATTATCTTTTTAAACCATTCTCTGTTTTGTTTTATACATTGTCTTTTCAGATTAAAATTGATGACATTTCAGTATTTTTAAATCAATCGCATATGACATGCCACACCCCAAAACTTCTGTCCCTTCAAATCAGTTTTTATATTTACATTCAATTTTAACAATAACAAGTGTACAAAAAAATTATTATGATTTTACAGTCGCTTATGAGTCTCTTTTACTTATATGGAGACGTCGACAAATTCTGGAGCCATGCCGGTACTTTTGGGACAAGGCGTAATTAGTGATTTTTAATGTGTTCATATCTGTTTTATAGTTCCGATTTAACAAAGATCATCTAGCAACTGCAAAGCTGCTATTAGCTATACCTACTGTAATTAACTATGTTACTAACCTATTTTTTGTCGCAGCTAAATTTGAAGCCAGGCCTCCCGTCACCTGATCGATCTCAATAGAGCTTAAATAGCTTAAAAGGTACCAATGTTACCAAATTCGAATTTAGAACATAGGTCTCCCGTACATTAATCGATCGCTCTAGGAACAAGTTGTTGTTGTTGCGTTGTTGTTTAATGTCCCACTCAAGAATAATTCACTCATATGGAGACGTCACCGAGTGCCGGTGAAGGGCTACAAATTTTGCCTGTGCTCGACACTGCTGGCCGTAGAGCAGGGAGGGTTCTTTAACGTGCCAACACCTACTGTGACACGGGACCTTGGTTTTTTACTGTCTCATCCGAAAGACAGGGACGGCCAACCGCGGAGTGGCGCTGCGGCAATCGAACTCCGGATCCCTCGGCTCGAAGTCGAACATGCTAACCACTCGGCCACAGGGGGGCCCAAATCTGGCACTATACACAGTGGGAACCACATACATCGTATATAGAACCCTGATATATTGAAATCCCACTTAATTTGAAATGATTCTTGTGTCCCTGTTTAATTACTCTGAAAACCCGTTTATAAGAACGACAAATTCGTTCGTTTCTGGTTTTTTTTTACCAGGATTGGAATCAATGTATGTCGTTTTGATACCTACTTGTATAAAAGTTGTAAGAGTAACTATTATGGGTAACACCGGTAGCGTCTGTGTTTGAATGATTGAGTGGAGTTACAGTTGGCACTTTAAAACTCAGACACAATGTACAACTGTATGTGCTCTTAATGTGGAACACATTCAATAGAGCTTACAAAGACGTGTAATCTACACGAGATTTAATAATCATTGAATGCCACTTCAGCATTTGTGATTATCACGGCATAAATCAACCGACATAGTCACCCAGTTAATGTTAAAATGGACATTACATAAACGAAACACGAATAGCATTGATTAAAACGTGTAACAAATATGTATACATATTACAATGGCAGAGTATAAACGATACACTTAACAAATGATTGATTTAACTACTATCAGACAAAACAGAACACAACGTGCCGGTATGAATTATTCAAAAGTAACATAAAATTCCTTGTCGGAGTAATTAAATGTCGCTAGGAGATAATTTAATCTATTACAGGGTTTCCTTCCAGACGTGGTGATAAGTAAACAATACACACAGGGAATACCCGATTATTCCGATATAGCAGACATGTTGTCTTAGTTACGCAGAAATGTATTAACACTTTCTCTGTTTCAAGTACGATTGTAATTAAAAGTAGATTAGAAATGTGAGTATTTATTCGAAACATACCGGAGAAAAAGGATAGACTTCTGAGTACTGAAAATTATGATACTCTAGGAAGGATAGGGAACGGCTTACAGCATAATGTATCTAATAAAATTCAACCAGAGGGGGGGGGGGGGGGGGGGGNNAGTATGAACATTATTTGTAATATTTTTAAATGATCAAATACAATTTTTTTATGGTGGTCTTCTATCCAAACTCAGTTAAAGAAATTTGTCCAAAATACACATACATATTTCTCTATCAAAAGTGGTAAATAAATTTCAATGAGTACGGAAAAGTCAACATAAGGTAATATCATTAGGTATAAATGCCGTTAGAATTTAAATTTAAGATGTTTGCTTTAGTATGAACATTATTTGTAATATTTTTAAATGATCAAATACAATTTTTTAGATTTCATATCATATATGATATTTCACTCTATGAATTATTAAGAGTAAAATATCTCTAAAACTTTCGAAACGATTTCGTATTTTCATTACTTCTGACAAATGAAAAATCCGATTATATGGAGAAAAAGGTATATATGAATTAAACTTACTGGAGTATTTTGGCCCTCTCCTCTTGTGATATTTCTTTCGTCATTTCTTGTGATCTTCGTTTTCCCGGGCAGTCCGAGTCCAGTGAATGACGACAGAAATATAAGCTAACGACTACCCCACTTAGTGCTATATAGATCTGTATTAACAAACACAAAAGGTAAATTATTGTCGCTATCCGATTAAGCGTTCATACACCTTGCTACATACCTGTATATATCCAAGTATATATACCCAGCTTATGTTCTGTTAACATTCAGTTTAATAGTTATCAATGACTGACGTGTAAATAATAGCGGATTTAGTGTAACAGACGGAAAGATAAACTGTTCAGTATATATAATAATATACTATGCGAAAGGAACGTCTTACTGCTAATAAGATTCATCAACGACTCATTTAATACATCAAAATATCAAAATTTATTATTCAACTTACATACATATATACACACACACGTACATACATACATACAGACAGACAGACAGACAGACAGACATACATACATACATACATACATACATACATACATACATACATACATACATACATACATACATTCTGGGCAATATTTAAATGCTTGTCACTATTTTCAGTGGAGCCACATAGACTCTATAAAACACCTGAAAGTTATGAAGTATCGGACACCCGGCCGAGGACGATTATCCTCAAAGATAAATTTAGTGAGGTGAGAGCAGTAATAATGCGTAAGCGATCTGTGTTCAAGGTACTTGACTTGGTCACTTGACTGGCCATAAAAATTACGTGTCACTATGTTTTGCATTTCGTCTAAACAACAAAGAGGAGTATTTGTTTTTTATTTCTTTTATGCTACTTTGTACATAACCAATTTTGTTTCACTTGTCAATCCAGACAAACTATACAATCCAGTACTCGCTGTGAACATAATCGGTGAAAGATTTTTCACTGTCTTTTCTTGAAGGACAGAATACAAGTCTTGGACCTTCGACATATCATCAAATATGCAAGAATTTTACTTCAAAATAGATCTCAATTTAACAGTTTGGATGACACACGAAAAACTAAAATACTACACTTATAGTGATCTAAGGGAGCTAAATCTTGTACTTCATCTGTCAATCAAGGAGTAATTTTGAATATCTCCGATACAAGCAAAAAACCTATTTCCTAGAGAGCCTTTGGCATTTGAAAGCTTCTTTATTGAGTCAGAAATGTTGATACATCAAAGTGTTCCTGATACCAGAATTATATTTACTTGACTTAAAAGCGTTATACTGCAATAAAGTCTGTCATAATTTCACTCGAGTTTGAAAAAAACATTATAACAGCCCTCTNNATTTTGTTTCTATAGAATATCTCGAATACCGGCGAAGTCCTTTTAATCAAATCTTGGCACATAGTCGGCACTTATTACCATTGATCATTGACGGATCTTAACTGTATCGTCATTTCAAGACGATCCGAATCTTTCATGTCTCATAGGAATTAAGGTTTAAATTTTTGAAGAAAAAGAATACTGTCAACTTACCGTTTATGACTATTATCGAACTTGACATTTTCTCGGATTCGAAATATAGCTGGCACGATGGGTGCCGTGGGTGGAGCAGGAGTTGCTTACCCTTCCGGAGCACCTGAACTCATCCCCGGTTTTAAGCCGGGTTCGTGTTACTCTATATTTAATTATAATTGTATTTGTGTATTTCAGTTTGTAGTGTTGTTTCCTTTTTGTTTTCACCACGGTATTGTCTGTCGTTGACTTATGGAATTTGGAATGCTCCTTGGTACATGTATCTTCTACTTCACCCCTTTTATATGCGCATATGATATACAATGATTAACAACAGTTAGCATGTATTCAAGACAAATACCTTCTTTTCTATTATTTATTATCATTCATTTATATTTAAGATTACGCCTTGTTCAATAATTTATTATTATATAATCCATATTATGGTAACAGCAAGTTGATGTAATAGCGAGGACTCAATCTTATACACTAAGGGTTATCGAACCTGCTGAGCTACTGAGTAAATGCATTGATCCTTTTTTTATGGCCTCTAACATGCTGATTACACCCCTGATCTTCTGCATTTACAGCTTCAACCGAAGGACCAGTAGCGCCATCGCTGAGATTCGAATTCTAGGCCTCCCAGTCTACCACAATTCCATGACCAAGCCTTCAGATAAATATATGATACTATATACTAAAGCTTAAAGGGAGATAACTCGTATTGTTCTATTGTCCACTACAGTCGACGTTTTAAAGGGTATCTGCCTATTTATGTTAATATCTCGCTATCATTTTGAAGAATTTCGATGAATTTAAGCGGAGAAAGGGCTAAAATTTATCAAATTTTTATCTTATTAGATTGGAAGGTAAAAGTTATGATTAATTTATTTGATATGACGACGTATATTTATTTTTTCAATGTGGACCCTGGGCCACTGACATATGAATTATGTAAAAGCACTAAAATATATTAAAAACCAATACAAAACAATAGCTTACTTATTAACAAATGTGTTTACTTACTTTGTGATACACACTAGGTAAATGCCGTATATAGGCCTATATATATGTGAATGAGAAGATTTAAATTTGATGATAGGAAATACTTTGTAGGAGGAACTGGGATACACTCTATCTATCTGTCAAATTCAACGCGAAAATGATGACGAGATTGTGTATTAAAGTACTAGGTTGATGCAAAGTTGAACGTTTTTCTGTTTGATATACTTAAAGCCTGTTCTTACTCCGATACCTGGAGCCCTTTTCACAAAGAATCTTACGATAAACATCACTCGTAGTCGTAAGTGTATGAAATTTTACTGTTGTTTATTTGATAAGTTATTGATATAAATCAATAAATATAGTCACCATCTGATTTATATCGTTCATATTAATCAAATTTCATCACAATAGGTCAGTTTTATCTTAAAATAAACAAAATATGATCAATTGAAAAATTGCTAACTTACGATTACGAGTGATTTTGATCGTAAGATTCTTTGTGAAAAGGGCCCCTGGTCCCATTCAGATTGAGGTCCTTCTTTTTTTATGTTGAGATCGAGGTCTCCATATGAGGGAAATATTCATGAGTGGGGCGTTAAACAACAATACAATACAATCGTGTTGAGATTGTTATATTTCCTTTCTTGTCGCATTCTATATTACTTGATGTACTTTTGATACTTCGTCAATTTTACGGTTTTATCTCAGTTTTCATGACCGTCGATCTAGAGTTTGTTTTAATAGGAATAATAAAAGTTTATACTGAACATACATATATTGTTAGACGACGATTTGTGCCGAGAAAGAGCATTGATTGTCAAATATTTATAACTTTTTATTGAAAAGAACAAGGTACCGTTGATTTCATTGATGTGACGTATACTTACTTTTTCTTTTCTTTTTTTCGTTTTCGTTTGAATACCGATCCTATGCCATTGAGATACGAGATATGTCAAAGAGTTAATATATATTAGGAGTTAAAAATGACAAAATCATACCTTTCTTCTAAACAGAATGTCTTTGCTTACTTTGTATGTAAGTAAACTATTAAAATTTGTTTGAGTGAAACGAATTCGAATATAAATGACAATTCACTATTCTTTCATAATAGAAAACTTTCATATACCACCTGATGCCCTATTACGATCGTGCAGGACTATTGTTTCTATAAGTGTTGAAATGATTCTAGAAGTCGCTATCTCGCACTACCGTCATCTAAATGGGAAGATAATTTAGAATCACCACTTGAGATTCTAGTCCCGCATAAACGTTATTGGTTACCACGTGGTACATGAATGTTTTCCATTAGAGACACAATGAAAACGCCAATGGCGAATATTTCAGTTCCCCAAGACTCAAGAAATTCAAGAGACAATAAACATATTCTGTGAATGTTGGACATTTACGGACGCAAAAAATGCATAGATGAAATCAGGTGTCATGGAGGGTTGGTCGTCTTGTTTAACATCCTACTCAAGGGCCTCCGTGGCCGGGTGGTTAGCGAGTTCGACTGCAAATCGGAAGATCCGGGTTCGAGCCGCGTCAGCGCCACTCAGCGGTTGGCCGTCCCTGTCTTTCGGACGAGATAGTAAAAACCGAGGTCCCGTGGCGCAGTAGCTGTTGGCATGATAAAGAACCTTCCCTGCTCTACGGCCAGCAGTGCCGAGCATGGACAAGATTTGTAGCCCTTCACCGGCACACGGTGACGTCTCCATATGAGTGAAATATTCTTAGGTGGGACGTTAAACAACAATACCATACAATACTTTACATCCTACTCAATGAGATTTCACTGATTTAGAGATACCAAAAAAATTTATGAAGCTCAAAACTTTGCCTCTGTCCCGGCACTAGTGACTGGTAGGCAGAGAGAGCTATTCAAAATGCCGACACTTTTTGTGACATGGGACAATGGGTTTTTAATTTCTCACATTTTGGACAGGGAAATCCTCAAATTTGCCTGGAAGAGATTAATAGGATCTAGCACCATGTTCCGGGAGAAACAAAGAAATCTCAATCCAAGTGTTCGTGCCTATTGATATCCATGACGAGGCTTGCCGGGTCATGAATATCAATCGGCATGAACACGAGGAGATAACGTAGGGTGAGATAACGCAGGGTGATATGAGAAAATCTCTTCCAGGCAAATTAGAGGATTTCCCTGTCCAAAATGTGAGAATTTCTTTTTTCACATTTCGGACAGGGAAATCCTCAAATTTGCCCGGAAGAGATTTTCTTATCTCATCCTGCGTTATCTCACCCCCCAAAACCGGAAGTTGACCGTCTACATTTTCAACATTACGTCACATCTACATTGTGACGTCATAAGCCAAAGAAGAATTTTTTCGTGAATAGATGTTAAACAACCATTACCAAGCTGTTGCGCTCTCCGATAGACAGTGCTTAGTCTATATATTCTATACAGTCAGGGAAGGGATGTGAGAAAAAGGATCAAACATCATGTTCCGGGAGAGACAAAAAAAAATCTCAATCCTCGTGTTCATGCCGATTGATATCCATGACTCGGCAAGCTTCGTCATGAATATCAATAAGCATGAACACTCGGATTGAGATTTCTTTGTCTCTCCCGGAACATGGTGTTAGATCCTATTAGTCTAATCCGTAGAACAAGGAAAGCCAACCGCATCGCAGCACAGATTCGAACTCTCGACCTCACCTACTGTGCATCCACATTCAAATGAAGTAAATGAAGTGTTGGTTCTCGCTGAAATTTGAAGAGACAATGCAAGCATGTATATGATTGGATGAGTAATTCAGATATTTATTTAGAGAAACTAGGTCATGAATGACCAGAGACACACGGGCAATAAACCTGAAGATATAAAAACTTGGGAAGATAAATCACCAGGCAATTGATAAATATTGAGATAACTTTTGTACTTTATATTGACTTGTGTCACTCGATAACGGAAATGGTTCTATGTATACAAACAGAGATAAATATGCATCTGTCACAGAGAAGTTAAACATTCAAACAATACGGCACAGGCGATAATATCCTAAACAAACATACAAGACAATAAAGAGACGAGAGTCGACGTCAGAACATCATAATAGATGTAAAAATGATTTAAGACATTAAGGGGCATATGAAAACAATTATTAATCGAACGGCTGACAACACCTTTGACTAAACAAGAATATACAATACAGTAGAACATTGCTATCGAGACACCCGAAGTGACTGGCTGACATTAGCCCGATAGGTGAGATTGAAGTCGCCTTAGGTCATTCTTTTTTATATGCAAGTTTACGGATCCGACCGATCCGATTTTCTGGCCTTAAAACAACTAAATTTGAGATTTAGGAATTTTTAGAATCTTGCCCACCCTATTAATAACTTTTCCTATTTAAAAAATGATGAATGTGATTTCTTTGATTATATTTCACTGTGCACAGTAGCTAAATGCAAATCTTTTTCTTAAGGGCTTAAATAAAATAAATATCAGTCCAAAGCAATCGTCGAAGAAGGTGTATTTGCAGACAACACCTTTGAAAAAATAAGAAAAGGCCAAACAGTCGAACTTTACTATCAAGACAACCAAATTGACTGACTGAAATCAGTCCGATGAGTGAGATTGAAATCGCCTGAATTAATGATAAAGACGCAGACATTTGATGGTACTTATAGTGAGGTGGTTTCTTCAGTGAGGTGGTCTTTAGTTAAGGTTCCATGGTACTACAAATATAAATATCACAGATAAAATATCAAAGTATTAATGGTTTAAATAACAAAAATGCTTGTAGTTAAAGGTGTCCCAGACAGATAAGCAACTCCGACTCTTTTTGAAGCAGCATCCGTCGTGTCACTTCGTGTTTCCATTCGGGAATAAGTCAGGTTCGGTATCAGTCTTTAACAAGGACGAGAAGAGTGGAATAGTGATTAATAGGTATTAATAGCGCGATGCTGTGAATGTACAATCTCGCCTTCGCGTTTAAAAGTACGATGCGAGAGAGCGAAAACACGATGCGAGGTTGCGATATTGATATTGATATCGCAACCTCACATCGTGTTTTCGCTCCCTGGCATTGTACGTTCGCTTCCTCGCATCGTGTTTTCGCTCCCTCGCATTGTACGTTCGATCCTCGCATCGTACGTTCGCTCCCTCCCATCGTGTTTTTGCGTCTTCGCGTCGTGTTAATGTCAGGGCGAGGGAGCAAGGGCGCGATGACCTCAACAGGGCACCGTATAAAAAATTGACAGCTGGGACCTTATTCACGAAGCATCCGTAAAGTTACCGCACCCGTAAACGTT
>JACSZP010014267.1:0-13636 GCA_016161895.1 Pinna nobilis | reverse complement strand
CATTCAAGACAGGTTTTATCTACTGGATTATTTGAAAACAAAAGTTTTTATATTCAGTCTTTAGAGACAAATAGTAGGCCTACCTTGACATGGCAATGGTCTCTCCAGACAAAAACAGTGTCTGATGGCAGCTGTGGTCAGTCATATGACAAACATGCTCTCACAGCAGTGGTCAGTCAAGACAGGTTTTACTGTATCTGACCTAGGTCTACCTTCAATATAAGTAATGCAGGTTTTTAATACCTCCCTTATTATGCCATTTTACCCTGTAGTGAAATCTAGGTCTATTTTACATCTTCCTTAGTTTATACATGGCTCTTTGATTTGTCATATCATACTTCCCCATAGTCACCCCAACTCTTCCTCCCCTGAGCGTACCCAACTAAGCATAGATAACATTTAGGATATGTTTGTAGTATCATTTTCCCTTACACATGACGTCTCAGATTTCTAGTTTTACAGTGGTTAGCATGTTGGCCTTTTGATTGTGAGGTCATGGGTTCAAATCCACATTGCGCTGAGGTTGGCTGTCACTGTCCTTTGGATGAGACAGTAAAAACCAAGGTCCTGTGTCACAGTAGTTGTCCACACCTTAAAGATCCCCTCCTGCTCTACGGCCGTAATTAAGTGCCGAGCACAGGCCAAAATTGTCACTTTTCACCTGTATATTGTGACCTCTCCATATAAGTGAAAGATTTTAGAGTGGGACTTTAAATAAAATTTAACCAATAGAAAACAATTAAGGATATGTCAGGATGTTCTGCAAAATTAAATATTGCCTAATATGGATGTAATTACAGTGTTGTACAAAAGTTTAGCCTGGGGACCCTAGATACCAATATTCCAGGTGAACTGTCCAGGTAGTGATTACCTGATTAGGGTATACCTATCTACAGGTGTGATCTAACAAGGCTTTAAGGTAAAATGAATTACATTTAGTGTCTTATAAATGTCAAAACTAGAATGGCCAAAACATACAAGTGATTTGATTAATTAGTCAGTGAATGATAAGGTGGGCGGACCTGCAATTCCTTTAGGGTACCATTTGTGGTAATTTTGGCAGGACTATGGTGAGTGGCATATGGTTATGAGGAGAATCATACACACTTGTATACATTAACTACAGTGAAATATATGGGAGTGTCTGATTTGGTTGATTCTTCATCGAACATGGAAGCAAATTCAAAATGATAAATCTGTATAAAGGTGGGATGAAAAAGTACAGGGTATGTATGATTCTACTGGTTATTTAACAAACTACAAAAATGTTACTTTTTACGCTGGTAGAAAGTATGGTCCAGTGTCTCAGTAGGTCTTGGTATGTAAAAAACCAATAATATATTACAGCAGTGCAATGACTGCAAGTGCTACAGAGCATATTATACTTATCTTGGTGCTAGCATGTCCAAGACCAAAGGATTGAGGGTTCAATTTTCATGCTACATGAATATCAAGACTCCCCTCGGGGGTACTAGAAATCCCTTGTTGAAGTGGATTTATTATGATAAAGTACCTGTATACTTTGCATCATGCAGTCAAAATTATGAAACTATAAATGCCAGCTCCTGGATATATATTGACTGAATCAAAGTGGAGTGTCCAGGTCTTGTTGATACAGAACAAGAAATCAAAGTACTCAAAGTTCAGAAATGTTTTTGATGAGTTACCTCTCCAAAAATTTTTTGATTAGTTTCTACATATGATGCCTTAAGGACATACATGTAGTTGGTTGCATGGTTGGGGCTACAAATTTTGGTCCGATGTTAGCAGCTACAGTCAAACCTATTTTAAGAGACCATCCAAGGGAAGGAGCAAAAAGGGTCACATATCACAAGTGATCAAGTGTCTCTTAATTCAGATGATTTATATAGGAAAAAACCATTTTGTGAACCACTCATTTAGGTCACATAAGATAAGGTTTTCCTTTAATTCAGTGGGTCGCTAAAGCGGGTTATAGACTGTATATGGAGCAGTGAGGATTCATTGATGTTCCAGCTAGCATACACTGTGATATACATGTACAATGTATGAGACCTCATTTTCTTCTGATTCATCTGAAGGACAGGAAAAGCAACCATTTCCACTAAGGCTCTGACCCACAACCTCATTTTCTAGATGCAAGCGTTTTATCCTAATTTCAAGGAAGGAAGATTCGACAGAATTTTCTCTGCATTGTGGGAATTTAAGGGTACATTGTGCATGTACATGTATATTTATTGCTGTTGCACTAAAGTTACCTGCCTGTTGTGTACTTTAATTACCCAATGCATGCATGCGCATGTCACCATGATCTAGAATATGTTTATTTACAGCTCATTTTCTACAAATCATAAAGTCTGGACAAAATCTCCTCCTCATTCACTGAAAAAGAAAGTGCAACCAATTAAAAAAAGTTCATCTTTATTTGCAGAGCATTTAGCCTAATGCTAAGTATTTGTTATACATCATGTATATATACAATGTACATTTGAACACCGTTTTTATCAAGTTGTCGTTTATCGTTATCCAAAAGCATCGGCAGTCATTTCAATGAAGTATGGGAACCTTGTGATTAACTTTGTTTGCATATCAACAAAAAAGCATGTGAACTTGTGAGGCAATTATGAAATTGTTGAGAAAGTAATGGTACATTTAATTTCTCGTCATATTGTTCAGTGCTTCAACTTGTAGAATAGGCAGGATGAAATATTCACAATGACTCCATTTAAAATGAAGTCAGTTTCATGATAGGAATTTCATAACGATCTCGTGGTGAATGGAGCCGATTTAATTGATATTCTTCGGAAAGCCTCATGTTGTCTTAATTGTATAGTTCGTATACATTCAGCGATTGGCCCTTGAAGTAATTAAATTTAACAAGTTTGAAATCCTCAATACATCATTTGAACTTTTTAAAAAAGGAAAGTTCTTGACTGTCAAACAGCGAGAAAAGGAAAATCCGTGATTGATGTTTTGAGCGAATATGTTCCCTGCCGACTGGCTTTTTGTTATTTATAACGCTTTTCGGGTGATACTGTTTATGTGATGCCTCTCCCGTATAGCGACAGTAATTATCCACTGGATACCATGACTATAAATTACCTGGAGCAGTGAAGATAGAATACATATATAATGTTTTTCACGCCTGTACCGATCCCTAATACATGATCACACTTCTTAATGACCAGCGCTACGATATAATTTTACATCCCTAGTGGAAGGATCTTTATCTTACGAAGGGGAGGGGCTGGGGTGTAGAGAGCTACAGAAGAGGTCAGTCTTTATTTCGTTACCTTATTGAAGACCAAAAATTTTACTAAATTAGGAGAGGTCATGACCTCGACTTTAGAACAACTTACACAGTGGTGAAGAAATCCTCTCTGGAACAACTTTTTAGTTTGGTTGGAATTTTCTGTTGTTTGTATCGGTAATAATTTTTGGCCTTTGTATGTCCGTCTGCTTGTTTTTGCTTTGCACCACACTTGACAATCTCTCACTCATACAGGTATAGTGGCTGGTGGCCAGTTTTCATTGTCGGAGGGAAAGACCCCAGTTACAAATGTACCTGACAAAAGACTATCGACCTTCTACAATGTACAAGAAGACTGGCAAACTTTCTCATAATATCAACTTCCAACGGGTTCCAGCAATTAAGGCTCAAACCTGTGCTGGCAAGAGATGGTTATAGAGACAGTATAAATAGTTTAAAGCGCAATTCTCGGCCCATCCAGCCATGTAGGCCTTGTCTGTGTATGTCACTGAAATAGAAATTCCTTTAAATTTGAAGTCATTCACCTTTACACTATGTCAATCCAAAACCAATCAACATGTAGAACTCTGTATTCAATGGCTACGATGTAATCAAATCTCATACAAAGCCAAATCTCAGTGATCATTAAATCGCAATTTCATAGTTTAATATTGTAGAATGAAAACCTTCCGAATATATTTTGATTTCATTGAAAGATATTTTTTTCATTTTGATGACTTCATTCTGTTACTACTGTAGATAATTATTCAGGATTATTTGCAAGATTTCTGTCGGAAACCTTTGAACACGGAGAAATTTCTATGTACTGTACTAGTATTTAACCGCAATGACCAAAGAGGGTATTGTTGACTTTATAGGCAATTCATACGCATTTTAAAGGGAAAATTCCTTTAGCTTACTTTCAATATAAAAATCATAAAAAACAAACTTTAAGCCTAGTTTTTCCTTTCATATATAATTGTAGGTTTTGTCATTATAGTAAGTTCATTCCTGGTGCTTTTGCATAAAGAAAGGAGAAAAACTTTGAAATGAAGTGAAATATGAAAATAATTTGGTAATAAAATTAGTCAGTGATGCTCAGCTTCATAAGTTAGTGCCGAATTAGGTGGTAGCGTTATGTCTGGAGTATTGACAAAGTGAAGCTAGCCGAAAATGAATTTCTGAATAGCATACTTCATTTTATAGACATTTCATGAGCGAAAAAATGTAAATCTGCAAGTATGGAGTCACTCGAGTGAGGAGACAAATTGATACTTCAGCGAGAAGCTGGCCTCATAAGCTCACGCGAAAAAAAAAAGAAAAAAAGCAAGTCATTGCAATTTGCCACAAAATTGAGATTACAACCCATTTGTAATATATCTTGTTCATAAAAACTGAAGTCACCTACATGTAACTAATGGTCGTTTTCTCAATGGAGGCAACACATCATATGGTAATCTATAGCGAAACTGAAGGATGTATTTTCAGTCATGCATGAAAAATGAGATTATTACGCATGATAAGACTTTCTATTTAATAAGTTATCAAGGCTGTTAGTTGCAAAAAGTTAAGTCTTGGATGTGACATGGTGTAGTATGTACATGTATGTATTAAGATATGCGGAAATATGGTTAAACTTGTGTTGTGAAATGAATTTTTTCAGAGAAAAAAACGGTTATAGGATAAAAATGCTTCAAAAGGATTGCAGCAATTGTGAACGTTATAATACAAGTTTTGTAAAAGGGACTGCATGTTGTTATCGGTAAGTTATTTAATTAAATACGTAGGCCTAGATGTGTATCAAAGTGAAACACGACTTAGATATGTACATCATGAATGAAAGAAAATATCTTCCAACCCAGCTGTTACAGAGGATGTTTGTTGTTGTAATTTAACAACCACGTTTAAGTTGTTAAATGCTAAAACACGGTTCTAAGTACATGTATACGTAGATAGCTCTGTTCTTTTTTTTCATAACATGTGGACAAAATGAGCCTTTTTGCCAAAAATTTATGACTTAAGTCACAAGTACAATGTAATAAAATGTTGCCTGAATTTCAAAACACTCCTATGTTTTGTATTTTTCATGAGAGGACATATTACATTGAAGCCTAATTTATCAGGTCACTTTGGTTCCCAAGCAAATTGTCTGGATAAACAAAACGTACAGATTACTGAAACGTACATATCATTACGACCAATACAATTTGAAAGTTTTGTTCCTGTATATTTTGTCTGGAAGGTGAAGCATCCAGATTATTGGCATCAGGATTAATGAGGCTGTAGTATGGTATGGTATTGTTGTTTAACATCCCACTCAAGAATATTTCACTCATAAGGAGATGTCACCGTGTGCCGGTTAAGGGCGACAAATTTTGCCTATGCTCGGCATTGTTGGCCGTAGAGCAGGGAGGGTTCTTTAACGTGCCAACACCTACTATTACATTGGACCTCAGTTTTTACTCTCTCATCCGAGAGGCTGTAGTCAGTGTTTGAGTTCTGAATGAGAGTTTGATCTAGCTGTCCTGTGGACAGCTTACTTTTCTTGTTCTTTTGATGAGACAGTCAAAACTGAGATCCTATATGCCACAGTTAAGGAGTTACATTATATCACAGACATGTAAAAGAACCCTCACTGCTTAATTGCCCTAAGGCATAGGCCAATTTTGTGGCCTGGCCTTCACTAGCAAATGGTGACATCTCCATTTAAGTGAAAGCTTTTTCAGTGGGACATTAGACAACAATACATCCAAATTTGTAATGATATTTTACTTTGTCTGTCACATTTGTAACTTCAGCTTGAATCCCGAAAACTGCAGAAAAATTTGAGACCCCACTCATTATACATTTAGACATCTGTATTCAATACAGTGTACCTTGTACTTTATTTCATCAAATGCTAAGATGTTCTTAGACTCGATTGGTTCCATATCTGATCATATGATACAGTCTAATCTGTTTTAAGAGACCGCCCAAGGGAAGGAGCAAAAAGGGTCACATATGACAGGTGGTCTCTTAATTCAGGTGATTTATATAGGGAAAAACTATTTTGGGAACCACTCATTTAGGTCACATAAGACAGGTTTTCCTTTAATTCAGTGGGTCGCTAAGGCAGGTTAGACTGTACATGTATTTTTGTAGTACTGACATACTTTCACATTTGATACTTTAAAAGTTCAACACAATTTAAACTGTAACCAGAAATTGTCCAAAAGAAGATGCAAAAATGGTCACATATTATACATGTACATTGTAGGTGGTCTCATAATAATCAAATGATATTTTACATAAAAACCCTTTGAGTGACTTAGATTTGAGTATAGTCTACCGGTAATTAAACCTGCCTTACTGGCCGACTGCATTAAAATGCTACCTGCCTTATGTAAAATTGTCAAGTTGCTAACTCGGGTTTGACTGTTTAGTGGTATGCATGTATACATTTGTACATGTATGTATAGCAACCTAGTGGTGAGGCACTGGTTTAAGTCTTGGACACTTATGAGAGTTACCCGAATTTGAATCCAAATTGTGATAAACCTGACATGCTAAAATAGGAAACACTGTTGTGTCTTCTGTAATGCTGATCAGCATTTGAAGTGAATGTTTTGGATCCTCGATTGCATTGGGTGTTAAAAGCTATGCACGGCCTCGAGGAGAATGGGAATATATTAAAAGCCCATGCAATCTCTATTGGTATTCAATAAGATAAACAAGAAAGAAAACAATAAACTGAAAAATTATTGAATTAAGAGTTACCAGAACAGTGCAAGTCAGATAAACAGTCCATATTGTTCTACTGTACCCCAACACTCGATCATACTGGGTATAACATTTTTATATCAAATTCCTTTCTTTCATGGCTAGCTTTGGTAAAAGCTAGTAAAGCCATTCAGATCATGTACATACATACGTGTCAATCACCAGGCAGGGGGGTAGTTAACAAGTTATGTATTGTTCGCTCTGGCCATTTAACACCTGTTTTCTCTCAAATATTTTGAACTTATCAGCGATCCTAATCAGGTCAATCTATGTGTCATTTTGATCCTAATCGTACTGATACCTGAAATTGATTGTGTGATGTGAAATTGATTATGTGATTGGATGACGAATTAAAATGTCAGAATCTAATTTTACACGGAACATAAGGAATTGCATTGTTATGAGAAAGAAAACAATTTGAAATGAAGTTTAATTATTAGGAGGAGCAAATTAATTTGCCTTAATACTTGGCATTTGTGTGTATTGAATTTGTTCTGAATAGCATGCAAAGAGTTCTGTAAAATTAATGCAACATAGATAAGCATTTATGTCCATACTATTTCTTTTGTTTTCATGGGTTTTATTGTACTATGACACACCTAAAATTTCTGTATGTGTAATACAGGGGTTTTCACTCTTATACAAATTTTCTTAAATGTTAATTATAGCCAAATCAAATACAGTGAAACTGAATGCAGTTAATGCTTTCAAACAATATTTTCTTAATCATCTTGGAAAGAAAACCTGTCATGAGAGACCACCTGTCTTAAAAATTCACTCTCCTGTGGTCCTGGGGTGGCCTCTTAAATCAGGTCAACTGTCTTTAGATTCATTTTGAATTAAGGGCAATGTATATATGTGTTTTGATTGGTAAGATACTGATTTGTTTTATTGGTTAGCAAGTGCATATTTTTGATTGGCAGGCAAATAAGTGTTTTGATTGGTAGACTAATGCATGTTTTTGATTGGTAGACTAATGCTTGTTTTTGATTGGTAGGCTACTGCACGTTTTTCATTGGTAAGCAACAGAGCATTTCTGATTGGTAGTAAATGTACATGTACAAAGAGTGTTTTGATTGGTAGGCTACTGAGTGTTTTTGACTGGTAGGCCATCAAGTTTTTTGATTGGTTGACTACAGGTCGCATGTTTTTCATTAGGATCTTTTCTGTTGTAGCAATTAATGCAACATGTTCCAAATCCAGGCTGCCAGTTAACAATTGACCATATTAATATACATGTATATGTTTGCTCTTATATTTGTCATAATTACAATTGATGAAAATCTGTATCAATTCTTGATAATTACTGAGCATTCATCAAAGTCAAACTACACTGACAAAAATTCAATGGAACCAATTTACTATATCTATATATTTATCTCCCTTGGACTATCATGTCATAAATCATCAATTATCTAGTATACATGTACTCCCATAATTTCAATTTTCTAATTTATTGTAGACAAATAGAAAAAGTTAAATTTTATTTTTAGAATAAATGCTTAATCACAAGTACTTTGACCAGTGTTGCTCATTGATCTCATAAATCAATCTTTCAGTATATGATCATGTAATGTAGTACACATGAAAATTAAAACCTTTATTTTAAATTAGCTTGTCACTGCTCTGAAAGTATCACAATTATCTCCCTTTGAATAAAAGATCTGTATTATATATCCTGTAACAATATGATGATTATCTCCCTTTAATTTGATGTGTAAATAGCTATTTTTTCATGTAAAAGGCTTAAATGGCACAAATTTATGTGTTATTTTGCTGTAATGCAATGCAAAGGGTAATAAATTATGTGAAAAATGGATATCTGTAAGAAAAGACAATAAAATTATACATAAAGTCCTAGGTCTGGAGATAATATCAGCCATTTTGCACCCGTTCTGTTGTACAGAGGTAATAACAAGTTGATAATTATGGATCAGATTTATTTTATCGGCGTTTTCATCGCCCTGGTTGGTGGGACCGTATATGATGGTTCTTTGCATTTTATTGCTCAGAATGATCAAGATTGTAATCTGGATAAAACTTTTTCACTTAAACTCTTTCATTTTTAGTGCCATTTAAAGTTTAAAAAAATCAGTGAGAATGACTTAATTTTGCTATAAAACGTCAGTATCCATTTCATGGTAAATCGTCAAAATTTACGCATGAAGTCAGCTATCTCTCGAACATATGCTTTTATATTTATATATGTAAAAAAAATTCATCGACACAGACAAGACGATATACGAGTAAGATGAACAAGTCTATAACTTTCAAGACAAATTACATTTAAATGATTTGTTATGCAATGTGATATTCAAGTCATCCAAAAAAGTAAATTTCATACATGTATTATCATTTGCCTACACCAAGAGCCTTAAAGAAACAAAGTCTTTCTTTTGTTAGTTTTATTACAGTAAATATAATCCATATATAGTACAGGTTTTTGTCTGTAAAACAAAATTGTGTGCCTTTAGAAATAACTGGCAAAGAGGAGCCGCATTCATTTGGAAATGTATTCAGTCGTTTAATTCCCATTGTAGAATGTCATAATTCTGCATGATACATGCATATGATATTCAGTTTTTTTTTCTGTTTTTGTGAAACGATCTCAGAACAAAGGCTTAATGTTCATGGCAGCGGATGCTCATGTTTTAAATTTTCTGTCTCGCTGTATGAATTTATCGTATAAATATGTTTAGTTATTAGTAATGTATAATTGTGGGCTGCTTTTAATTTGTAGTAACGAGACACCTCATGTTAATATTTCTTTTCCATTTTGTAAAATTTATATTCACCCTTCATTTCTACAGTGTACATGCTCACTGGGATGTGCTATTGTAATTTTCAAAAACTTTTGAATGATTATATAAAAATGAGGAGAAAAAATTGATATATGCTGAGGCATCATACTCTCATCTTTGTCAATGCATGTAGAGATCGACAGACGGTGAATGAAAATATTTACGGTATAATGTAATGGCTTAACAAGGAATCAAACCTTGATCCTCCTTGTAAACATTCTGTATTTACCGTTTTGGACACCATAATAACCCAGTGGTTATAGGGGGCTGCCAGGGTTCAATGGTAGACATGCATGTTTGCCTTCTGATTGTGAAGTTTTGGGTGTGAATGCACATCTGACTGTGACGGCCCTTTCTGGGGCCTCTGTGGCCGAGTGGTTAGCGTGTTTGACTTGGAATCGGAGGGTCCGGGGTTCGAATCTGCATAGCGCCACTCCGCAGTTGGCAATCCTTGTCTTTCGGATGAGACAGTAAAAACCGATGTCCCGTGTCCCAGTAGGTGTTGGCACGTTAAAGAACCCTCCCTGCTCCACGGCCATAAGTGCCGAGCATAGGCAAAATTTATCGCCCTTCACCGGCACACAGTGACGTCTCCATATGAGTGAAATATTCTTGAGCGGGATGTTAAACAACAATACAACAACAACAACGGCCCTTTCCCTATCCTTCAGATGAGACAGTAAAAACAGAGGTCTCGTGTCACAGTAGGTGTCAGCATAATGAAAATGCTTAAAAGCCTTAAGTGCCGAGCACTAACCAAATTATTTTTACTTTACCAGTGTTGTTGGTGTCTCCATATAAGTATTGGAATTGTTGTTTAACGTCCCACTCAAGAATATTTCACTCATATGGAGACGTGACGGTGTGCCGGTGAAGGGCTACAAATTTTGCCTATGCTGGGCACTGCTGGTCGTAGAGCAGGGAGGTTTCTTTAATGTGCCAACACCTACTGCGGCACGGGACCTCAGTTTATACTGTCTCATCCGAAAGACAGGGACGGCCAACCGCAGAGTGGTGCTATGCGGCTTGATCCCAGATATTTTGATTTGCAGTCGAATATGCTAACCATATAAGTAAAAGAATCTATAGTAGAATGTTCAAGAACAATGCAACCAATATATGTGTGCAGATGTTTACTCTTTGAGAACCTGGGTTGTGACAAGATAGGTATAGCAAAATTAACATTCCTTTGTTGAGCACTCAGCTACTATTGAAATGAGAATTGTGAGTTAATTGTTCAAACGAGACGTTTATGACAGAGGCCCCATGTCACATTTGCTGATGAAGATCCTTCAATGAGGGGCAAATGTATCAAAATAGTGTCCCAGAAATTTCCCCAGAAGTCTGTAATTTGCCCCAGAATATATCTTAGAACCCCCCTCTGAAAAATATCCCGACCACTACTCGGTGGCCATTAGTCTTGATCCCAATCTTGAGGTAATCAACATGGAATATCTGACACTTAGGAGGTTACTAGATGTACATGTACATGATTGACATTAATGTTTTTTGGGTTTTTTTTATTCACTTCAAAAATTGGGCATTGTGATAAGAGAGAGAGATTTTTTCCAAGTAGGATGATGGATCAGTCATATATGTACCAGGAATACTTTTTCAGTTTGAGACAAGATGTGTACATTATATGTATATTTTTTTCATCGTACTGAGATCACCAAAAAATCACAAATTTGTCATGCAGTACTAGGCCTTAATTTCAACTAGCAGTAGGTTAAAAAGTTGTGATTATTTCGATTAATGCACCAAAGTCTGGTTCCCTTGTCAATATTGCCATTTCACCTCACCTTTAAAACAAAAATCATGTTTTAAGTAACTAGGGCTCACTTTTTCCAGATTTTAATTACCCCCATAGATATCCAGCCGGCCAACATTGTAATGCATATCATTTTCACTTTGCAATATCTCTATTGATTTTGGCAAATGCACACTCTATTTTTATTCAAACATTGGCATAATTTTGATTTGGAGTGTTCATATGTTGTAGAGGTACATGTATATACACATCATGTATGTAGCTGTAGAAAAGGGGGCAGTCATAACTCAGCAGTTAGCATGTTTGCCTTTTGATGATGAGGTCAGGGGTTTGAATCCACACAGCATTTGCTTTCCCTGTATTTTAGATGAGACAGTCGCATCCCAGGTCCTGTGTCACAGTAGGTGTTACATATAATTAGCAAATGAAAGAACGACCCTCACTACTCAATGGCCATAAGTGCTGAGCATAGGCAAAATTTGTCATAATTGGTACTGCACCAGTATCAGGGAGGAATCCATCAAATTGAATGAGTTTTGCTGTCTCATCCAGTGCCTCCATGGCTGAGTGGTTAGCATGTTCAACTGCGAATCGAAAGATCCTGGTTTGAGCCACGTAGCACCACTCCACGGTTGGCCATCCTTGTCTTTTGGATGAGACAGTAAAAACCGAGGTCCTGTGTCACAGTAGGTGTTGGCACGTTAAAGAACCCTCCCTGCTCTACGGCCAACAGTGCTGAGCATAGGCAAAATTGGTTTTTACTGTCTCATCTGAAAGACAGCATAGGGACAGCCAACCACGGAGTGGCGCTACGCTTCTCGAACCCAGATCTTTCGATTGGCAGTTGAACATGCTAACCACTCGGCCATGGAGGCCCCTTCTCCATTTGTAACTCATATTTAAATGTACACCATTACTGACATTTTGTAGAGAACTACAATGTAGGAAAGAGTTTTGTCGGAAAAGTGAGTTCTCGTATTGAAGGGGGACATTATGAAATGCAAAGAAGTCATCAAGGTAAAAATGTGAAGTGATCGCTAACATGGAATGTCCTAGGTAACGATGGAATCCAGCAATCGGTGTTTGAGCAACACTCCATTAAGAAAAGTATGTTTAGAACCATACTTGGTCTTAAAATGCAGACGACAATCGGAGACAAACGTGTTTCGAGCCATTGTGGGTTTGGGTGACGACCTCAAGTGAGCTCTCACTGCCATTTTTGTTCTCGAGATGTCTGTTACGCGGTTAAATACCTGGTGTAAAGTTTGTCGACAATTGTGGAACTGTTTATTTCTTGGTCTTGTCCTGAGTAAAAAATTTCTAAAACTTACACAAATGTTTATTGTAAAATAATTATATTCAGGTATAAAGAAAAAAATACAGAGCTTTTGACCATTTGACTTAAAATTTGTAGGAAAAACGAAATTAATGCTAAGTTCAAGTAAATTGACTTAGGGTTTTAACATAGCTTACCTAAGAATTATGTAGGATCCTCAGCACTCAGTCAGACCTGGCTATAAAGACTGCCAAAATGACTGGCTCAACTGGTCTTCATTGAGGTTTTAATGTCATAAAACAGGTAATGACAAAAGTTCTTAGTTTTGATGATATCATAAACTAAAAGTTTGTGTATGTAACGCGCTGGGTTATTAAGATGCAGAAATTTGATCCAATACTAAAGGATTGGGACAAATGTTGCTAAGTGATTAGCTTGTTTGCCTTCTTATCATGAGGTCATGGGTTCAAATCCACTTGGTAGAGGAGTCTGGCTTTTCCTGTCGTTCTAATGAGAGAGTTTCCATGTCACAGTAGATGTTAGCATGTTAGAGAACCGTCACTTATCAATGTCCATAACTGCCAAATTTGTAGCTCCCCACTGGCATTGGTGACGTCTCCATATACAGGTACATGTAAGTGAAAGATTCTTGAGTGGGACGTTAAACAAGTTCAATCCAACCAACATGGTGATGTCTCTTATTAGTATATACATGTAAGAGAAAGATTTTTGAGTGGGATGTTTTTAGGTTAGGTTTTGTTGTTGTTTAACGTCCCACTCAAGAATATTTCACTCATATG
>JACSZP010014262.1:0-10458 GCA_016161895.1 Pinna nobilis | reverse complement strand
CTCTCGGCTGGAAGTCGAACACGCTAACCACTCGGCCACGGAGTCCCCTGTATATTTGTGTTATACCCCTTTATTTACTTTACTGATTATGAACCTGGCTAAACTTGTTCTATCAGCCATTTTGTTTTTGGTAAATGATGAAATATATTGACTCGAATACTTCACTCGAATATTCAAAGGGTCTCAGGAAAATGTGACTTTCCCCGATTGTAATAGCTTTCTTCATTGACCATGTATCAGCACCATGATAGAAGCATGCTTTGTCAAGAAGGGCTCTCATTGTGTTTTAGGGGCCGCCGTGGTTTTGCGTTAAGCGTGTTCTCCACCTGATCTTGAGGTCGTGGACTCGACTCCGAGGCCGACTGTTGTCTGTTCTTGACTTTCGTGTGATTCAGAAAAAGGGTCGTTACTAGAATTTGAAGTTAAAGAACTCCCTACTGTACGACCATACTTTCCGAGCAGAGTACACATTTGTGGCCTTCACACGCTGACAGTTTCATATACATGAAAGATTTTTGAGTGGGACGATAAACAGTATCACAACCAACCAATGCAGCCAGCGTGCATGTTTCTGTGTATTTGTGCATTAAACCTTTTAGCTGGTAAAGAAAAATATTAATAGCGGAATTAATGTATTCTGCCGAGAAACGCAAATGTTATCCATTTTTAGTACCAGATAGTTATGAAACTATTAAACGAACGGGGATATGCATTAAAGGTGTTTTATAATTCTCATCGTCAATGTGAAATTAATGTCGTCCAAAATTACCTCTAGAAATAAATAAAAAGATAAAAACATTGACATTCTTTTCAAATGATGGTATTTTTATATGCCTGAAAAAAGGCATTTGTTAAAAACATCAGGTTATTTTAAATGGTTGGGATTCTGCTTCAATATATAATTGTGATTCCACTGTAGATTAGATACAAGAAACAATTTAGATTCATATTAAGTTTATTTGCACGTTGCTTAATTTAACGACCGAATACATGAGAAAATAACAGTGACATTTGGATCCCACTTGTCGCTTGACCGATGATATTTGGTATATCTTTCAGCCAGAACGACATTCTGTCGTCGATGAAATTCATCTCTGCTCTTGTGGCGTCATCAAGTCGAAGAAAGTAACGATTCTGTGTGCTGTACTCTGGCCAGGCCGCCACGTTGGATCCACCATTTGGATTTCTATGGAAGGAAAAAAGAGGCCATTAAAGTTGTCCTTACAAAGGTATTAACAAAATATATTTACACATGAAATGATAACGTGATGGTCAAAGGTCGTAAGTATCGGACAATGACCGAATTTATTTAGGTTTTCACCGATAGTACGACGGCTTAATATAATGGAAATGTTCTCGTGTTGTGCTTCTAGCAACAGTAAAACATGAAAAGGGTCAAGGGCTCGGTAAATAGTAAGTATGTTATGAAATATGCGGATTTCATTTTATCTTTTTGCCATGCATGCTGATACATGTGTACTGTGTTGAATCTATTAAACAAGGAAAGTAAAAAAACAAGACTGTAAAATCAAGTTTTCATGTCACAATATACATGGCTGTATGCTTCCTCGCAGGCGAGGCAGTAATTAGCAAAATATGTGTGAAAATGCCGACAGACAGAACTCTTGAAGACTGACTTATTTGTGGTGATCTGTGTTGTTTATATCGCGAAGGGACTGAAGAATTATTCGAGAACGGGAAATTCGACTCATAAAACTTCGAGTCATCAATAGTTCTTTAATATGATTACATAGGGAAATTATTTGGGACTTCTAAAAAAGTTCGACACAGCGAAAAATTCGAGTTATTGAAGTTCGATTCATCGAAGTTTCACTGTATATGTATACAGGTACAGTATATTACAAAAGTCTTACAGCTCAATTGCGATTACGGAGCATAGGACAGAAATTGAAGCTATTCATCGGCATTCGGTGACGTCTCCATTGAATTGAAGGATTCTTGAATGAGACGTTAAACAATACAACCAACCAAAACTTTTAAACACAATATCAGACTTAATGCTATATTGCAGATATTTCCTTGGGTCAATCGCATTTTAAGAATCTAAAGAAATATAGATGGACTTCAGAAGGGCTGTACTAATGCATAGTTATAAGTCACTACTTCCACTTTCCAGTGGGTATGTAAGGATATTTAAATTACACAGAGAGAGAGAGAGAGAGAGAGAGAGAGACTTACCCGTATTTTGCGAATCTTGTCCAATATGTTTTCATACTATTGGACAGTCCGAGCTGATCAGAAGGTAAAGTACGGTTATACCCCGTTACCCTCACATCAAAGAGATATTGTAGGTCTGTACCATGTATTGCTCCTCTGTACCATGTAATCTGATCTGGTACTGTATTAGCAAGCTGCTTTGACAATATGTATTGATACGTTTTTGCCATTTTATTGTTGAATGAGTGGACGTTTAAACTATACACAGACGGTGAAACGAAAAACAGGTCCCCATACATATTGACAAACTGTCTGCCTTGTTCGGGAGGGTCATTGTACACACAGTACTCGTCGCATATTGCCTTGGCCACTTTACCGTTGTCCGAAAAGTAGTACTTTGTCATTGCTGGAATTGCATTAGAACGTAGGAGATTTGTTGGAACTCCGACACTTACATTGATATTGTACTGTGGCTCCATTGCATAATAAACGGCAGCAACACCCTCTGCATCAACATTTCCTATGATCATATCTAGTGATCTGAAAAAGTGCAGTGCAGCTGACGGTGGTCCGGATAGGATGTTTTCAGGGGTATCCATAAATAACTCGTTATCAACCACTGGGCCACACGGAATTTCAACTTTAATATAACTACTTGGTTGGTTTTTAAGTGTACTATACGCCTTTTGCAAAACAGTCGAACTTTTACTTTTCAGACATTCCAGAAATGCTTTCTTATTTGTAAGTGGTGAATTACATCCAACTTCTGTTCCTAGGGCAACCGTAAAATTCCCAGCGTGTTCTGGTGTAGCTGTAGCAATAACAGAACTGGATGCCCCACTTTGTGCAATGACTCTGTGAAACAGTCCTTTGTTTGATGGGATCAGCGACAGAAGGCTCACACTAAATCCTCCAGCAGATTGCCCAAATATGGTTACTGATGACGGATTACCTCCGAAAGATGCTATGTGAGAATTTACCCATCTTAGAGCTTCGATCATGTCCCAAATTGCATAATTTCCGCGCAATTCATCGTCACCTAGGGATAAAAATCCAAACAAGCCCAGTCTGTAATTAATCATTACAACAATCACATCTCCGTGAACGGCAAATGACGATGGGTCGTAGTTTTGACCAGCGCCGTAATCATATCCACCACCATGAATCCAAAACATAACAGTCTTATTACTTGCAGGAGAAATGCTGTTAGGAACATAAATATCTAGAAAGAGGCAGTCTTCTGACATCGGCGGTGTACGATTCTGGCCTGGAAGTGCGTCCTGCATACACATATCCCTATCTGTAGTTGCATCCAGTGTTCCGTTCCAAGATCCGTATGGCATAGGTTTAGCAAAACGTAATTGCCCGATTGGTGGTTTTGCATATGGAATGCCCTTAAATGTGTAAATCTTGTCTGTAGTTCCGGAAACATTAGTCCTTATTCCTTTTACGTTTCCCAAAGGCGTTGTAATTGTGACCGTTTCAGAATTAATCGTTATCCATGTCATACAGATAAGAAGTAACATATAAACAATTTCCAGTTTCATGTCGGGAACTTTATATTGAAGAAATTTTCCGCTTAGAATCTCGTATTTGAATTATCTTCACCTAATATTTCCCTTTAATGACTTGAACTCAAATTAACAGATAAACAACACGTCCAGGAGTCAATGTGGAATGAATCGACAGGAAATGTAGTCTTTGACTTGACACGTGCTCAATCCATATCTTATCTACCTTACTTTGTCTAAGTTTATCTGCAACGATGGCAAATATGACATGTTCTGAATGATTAATCTTGGAACTGTCGGATCTAAATTTTAGATGTTTGATAATCAAATATTTAATATGCTTGATGTTTGTTCTTTTGTATTTTTCGTTTGTTTTCTTGTTGAAAGTCCCCCTCAAGAACTTTTAACGTATTTGGATTCGCCATCGTGTGCCTGTGAAGGGTGAAGGCGACAGACTTTGCTTTTACTCGACACTTATAATAATTGAGCGGGGAAGATTCTTTAAGATAACAACACCTACTGTGATGCTTGATGTTGTCAATTTTATCTTTGAAGAGATAGAATGAATTCGTGTCCTCATGCAGTAAACCCAAAATTAGGGTTGATACCTTGTTTTCAACATCATTAACACAATTTCAGTAGCCTACAGACAAGGCGGCGAGTTTCAGTTGTTCCCACACAGAATGCTCTTCTTCAGCCTATTAAGTTGTGAGTTGAAACCTCGGCAGAGTCGTTGTCTTTTCCTGTTCTTCGGATGAGAGGATAAACAACCAATGTTCATTGTCACTATAGGTGCTAACCAGTCTATCTGTTCAATCGCACTAAGTTAATAACAAAGGCACATGTTTGAGGCCCGTCATCGACACTCGATGACAAAGTATGTAATTAGTGTTAAAAAAACTTGAACTTGAATTTGAATTGCAATGATCAGCATAGAAGTTGACATACACATATACAACACTTATTCGTTATCAAAAATGATAAGAAACGCAACGCGTCTGTGAATTCCAGGCTGGCTGGAGTCAATACATATATCGCCGTCTGCACTCACTAAGTTTCTGTTCGCATGTTCGAAGTGTGAAAGAAATTTCCATGTTAATGCATTTCTTAGGAAGAGTACCGTAAACACCTAATACTTGTTGGTTCGTTGGTTGTTTTGTTGTTTAACGTTCTACTCAATAATTTACAATAACTTACATGGAGACGTCACCGTATGTTGGTGAAGAGCGACAACTTTTGGCTATGCCGGCACTTATGGCCGTGGAGCAGGGAGGGTTCTTTAACGTAGCAGCATCTTCTTTGACGCGGGACCTCGGTTTATACTGCCTCATCCGAAAAACAGGGGCGGTCAACCTTACCGTGGCTTGGGCTCGGATCCCGGACCTCTCGATTCGAAATTGAACACGCTAACCACTAGGCCACGGCTGACCCACAAATAACCGTAGACTTATCATGAGCAACATTTGCGAATAATAAAATAAAAGGGTTAAGTAGTCAAACAAGTCAGTATAATGTCGCAACAGTTGGGAAAGTTCCATGTAATCCTTTTATGTTTTGTTCTTTTTTGTGTTATGGTTATATGTTTTTTCTTATTATATAAAAGACTCATAGGAGAATATATTTAAGTCCACATATTATGTTTTTTTTTTTCAAAAAGGATATTTTGCATATAATATAAAAAATAGAAAGTTGAAGATACCGAGGCGACGTCAAAAATTCAAAAGTCGAGTGACAGACAACATCATGGTCAAAATACAAAGCGGCATCACTATTATGATAATCTACACAACCATATCAAGGGTGCTCATTAAGGGTAAGCAGCTCCTGCTCCACGCCCGGTTCCCACCTTGTCCCCTATGTTTCGTATCCAAGAATATGTCTAATAACCAGAACAACTTAACACGACAAACAGTGATCGATCATCAATTCATTTAGGAAAAATATGGAGGAAATCCGAGGGGTAATCGAAACTCCTCGTCCTAAATGATAGAAGTTAAGAGAAAATGTCTCAACATTAGAAATACAACTATTATGGTTGCCGAACGGGGTCTGTCGTGGCGTGGTAACCAGCGTGTTAGAATACATGGCCCAGTTGTATATTCACTGCTTATATTTGCTGGGTTTTTTTTACCGTTGATTAAATATACCCAAGGACTGAAATAAAGTCAGCTATGATTTGCTGTCGCTAAATAATTTAAATTTAAATATCAACTTAGGCTCTGGACCTCGGTTACTGTATTTCTACAAGGCTCAGTTATATTTAACCCTCTGTTAAATTCAACCAACTGCTGAACAACTGGGCCCAGACCGTTAGGCTAAGGATTCGTACCCTAACCACGCCGTGGTTGGCTGTCCCTATCTTTCGGATGAGCCAGTTAAAACCAGGGGGAGTGTCACAGTATTTTTGGTACGGTCATAACTGCCGAAAATAGGCAAAAATTTGTCGCACTTCATCGATACACGGTGAAGTTCTCATATATGTGGAAAATGTTTTAGTCTGACTTTTAACATCAATTCAATCGTAAACAAACGAAAAAAAAATTTGAGACCAGTGTCAGTAGGATTCCCGGACACCAAGTTTCATCTGAAGAATGCTTAATGTTTAGGTTCTTGCCCTTTAAAATGGAAAAGTGTGATACGTTGTCCCTAAGTTAAGGTACACATGTAATTCCATATGTAAAAATATAAATATTTGAATCGAATAGAATCAAAATTTAGTTTATATACGATTAGCAGCCCTAATCGCTACAGCAAGTTAGATAGGATGGGATTGTAAAACAAGCACCTAAATCGGCTATCGCATCAATTGAAGCATTTTAATTCAGTCTTCGACTGATATAACAGGAGCTGTTTGTATTTCCGAGAAGGAATTTGCGAGTCATATACTGTATAAGGGAAATAAATACGTGTACTCACTTTCGCTCATTTTCAAATTGACACTGTTTTAATGGTATAAACATTCACGGTTCACAATCGATATCACATTAACATACATATATCACATTAACATTAACATTAACATTAACGTTGAGTGGATTAATATTCGCGGTTGAATGTCAACCGTGAAAATAGCGAATATTAATACAAAACGAAAGTTTCTTGTTATACAGTACTCTATCATCGGACATAGAAAGACAGGAATTCAAGGTCTGATTGCGGTTAAGTTACCCTCCCGCGGCTGATTCTGTCTTTTCACGAGTAACGTTTGACTCGCGATTTTACTTTGCACACAAAGCTACCAATGTCTGTGCGAAAATGCAGAACTAAAAGTCGGTTTAGAAATTCTATGCTTTATTAACAGGAGTGAGGCAGGATATCGGATTCATTCTTTTCTTATTGCAATAGTTCTCTTCAGTTATCCTGGAGAAGATATAGGACTCAAATCTGCTTATAGATGTCTTGTCTAGATTTTTTTTTAAAAAGTTTTGTTTCCGTCACTTAACATAAATCCAGACTGTACATCTGGGAAGGATAAGGATATACATCGACAAATTAATGTATGTCGACAGAATACGTAGAGATTTTTTTATTTCAGGAGGATCACTACAAAATAAAAACCCTCTAAGAGAAAATAACCCTTGCCTTTTATGTCATCTACCGTTAAATAGATAAGGTACTGTGAATTCGGTTTTATTCGCGAGAAAGTTATTTTTGCGTAATTACGTGAGAGCACTTACTCGCGAAAATAAAAGTCTCGCTTAAAATACAAACCCTAAATTAAATGCTCAATACAACATATACTTACAAGCAACCACGCGAAATTATAGTGTCGCGAATAATTGCATGGCTATTGATTCGCCAAAATAAAGTTCCGCGAAAATTTCTGGATTTACAGTATTGCAATGTAGGGGAGGGTGCTGCATATGACAATATCACTGTTTTGTCTGTGCTGTAGATTAAATATAGAAAGCGAAGAACAAGTTCTGATAATATGTTTATTTTCTAACGACCAAATATACTAGAAAATAAAAGTGACATTTGGACTCCATTTGTCGCTTGACCAAGGATATTTGGTATATCTTTCAGCCAAAACGAAACTCTGTCGTCGATGTAGTTCATTTCCGCTCTTGTGACGTCATCAAGTCGAAGAAAGTAGCGATTTTGTGTGTTATAAGCTGGCCAGGCTGCTATGTTTGATCTATCATTTGGAATTCTGTGGAAAGAAGGAAAACTATTAAAACCGTCTTTGCGTAGCCTTGTGCAAAAACACGTTTACACAGTACAGATCACTCGCTGTTCAATGGTCGTTAGTGGTGAGCGAGAGACAAAATTTTAAAGCTTGATCACCGGTTGGCAGTAATGGCTTTACATGTCTGAAATTTTCCTGTGAGACTTTAAACCAACGGAAATTATAACAAATACATACATAGAAGAAATGATTAAGTACTGAATAAAGAAATTGTTAACAAAATCAGACTGCAGAAAATTGAGGTTCCGAGCCAAAATCTGCATATTTGTAGGCACACTAGAGAACGTGTGTTGCTAAATTGTGATAAGTGTTGAGTCAAAGACATGAATTTTAGCTTTCCATTGGCATTCAGTGGCGTCTCGGTAAAAACGAACCATTCTTTTGGGATGTTAAACAATAATATAATCAACCAAATTTATAAGCCATATCGATTTAATTCAGCATTGCAATTGTCCCTTGCGGCTTATGGAATTTTAAGCATCCAATGATATATGTATGATCCTGAGAACAACTGACCTTATACATGTAAATGAGCGATTGACCTAATCCTGCACATCTATGTTTCTTAGCGTGCTTATGTGTTTGAGAGGGAGACAGAGAATTACATACCCGTATTTTGCGAATGCGGTCCAGTATTTCTTCATACTATCTGAAAGCGTGAGCTGATCAGACGGTAGAGTACCGTTAAACCCATGTATCTTTAGATCAAAGAGATAAAGAAGTTCTGTGGCATGTGTCGATCCCCTAAACCATTTACTGTGTTCTGGCACTGTCTCAGAAAGCTGTTTTGAAAATATATATTGGAGTGTCTTTGACCTTGTGTTGTTGAACGAATGAGCATTTAAACTATACACTGCCGGTGATATGAAAAATAGATCCCCAAACATATTGACAAACTGTCTACCTTGCTCGGCAGTGTCATTATGAACGCAGTACTTGTCACATATTGCCTTTGCCAACTGACCACTGGACAGAAAGTAATCTTTTGCCATTTTTGGAATTACATTAGAACTAAGAAGCCTTGTTGGAATTCCAGTACTGACATCAAAATTATACTGTGGTTGTGTGTTTTCCAAGTCCACTACATCCCACACGGCAATAGACCCCTCCGAATCGCAATTCCCTATGATCATATCAAGTGATCTGAAAAAGTCCAGTGCAGCTGACGGTGGTCCGGATAAGATATTTTCAGGTGTATCCATAAATAACTCATTATCGACAACTGGAGCACAGGGGTTATCAAATGATATATAACTTTGTGGTCGATTTTTTCGACAAACACATCGCATCGCAAAACATTCGAATTTTTACTTTGCAGGCATTTAAGAAATGTCTTTCCATTTGTAAGTGGTAAATTACAGCCAACTTCTGCACCTAAGGCAATAGTAAAGTTTTTGGCGTTTTCTGTTGTAGCAAGAAGGGAATTGGATACCCCACTTTGTGCAATGACTCTTTGAAACAGTCCTTTATTGGATGGAATCAGCGACAAAAGACTCACGCTAAATCCTCCTGCAGACTCACCAAATATCGTGACTGAAAGTGGGTTACCTCCGAATGATGATATGTGAGACTTGACCCATCTTAGAGCCTGGATCATATCCCATATCCCATAATTCCCTCGCAGTTCATCGTCACCTAGGGATAAAAATCCAAACAAGCCCAGTCTGTAATTTATCGTTACAACAATCACATCTCCGTGAACGGCAAGTGACGATGCGTCATAGATTTCACCAGAGCCTACATCATAGCCACCACCATGAATCCACACCATAACAGTTTTATTGTTTCTAGATGAAAGGCTATTCGGAACATAAATATTTAGAAAAAGGCAGTCTTCTGACTTCGGCGTTGTGCGATTCTGATCCGGAAGTGGGTCCTGCATACAAATATCCTTATCTGTAGTTGCATTCAATGTTGCAGTCCAAGAGCCGTACGGAACAGGTTTAGCGAAGCGTAATTGACCGATGGGCGGCTTTGCATATGGAATACCCATAAATGAGAAAATCTTGTCTGTTCTTCCGGCAACGCTTCCTCTGAGTCCTGTTATGTTTCCCAGAGGCGTAGTAAGAGTGACGATTTCAGAATTAACTATTGTCAGTGTCATACACATAAGAACCCAGATACGAACTATTTCCAGATTCATACTTCCTTTAAAGGAGCGACTATCTATGGCAACGACTTTCCGCTGAGAAACTCTTATATTAGATACTATGCCTAATTTTGTGTTCCACGAGTTTAAACAGATAAACAGTACGTCCTTTAGTAAATTTGGAATGAATGGCGATACAATAGTTTGTAATAGTTTGTGAGAAATTAGTCTAAATTTGATATAACATCGACAGAAAACGGCGCAGATTGCGATTTGGCAAGTACTCAGTTCAAATCTTATCTACTTTAGTTTGTCTAGGGTTATCTTTAACTATGTCAAACAGTTTTAGTACAGAATGCACTTATAAAGTCCTCTTGGACCTGTTGGTTTTCAATTTGTGAATGTTTGATAATCAAACTTTATGTCGATGGGGGGGGGGGGGGGTTTGAATAGAACTCCATTATTTTTTTTTTGTCTACATTTGAAAATAA
>JACSZP010014259.1:0-15241 GCA_016161895.1 Pinna nobilis | reverse complement strand
CAATTTACCTGAGCTGATGAGAAACCATAGACAATTCGACCATTGTTACGTAACAGATTAATCGCTTTAACACCTTGCACTCGACAAGTGTACAGGTAGCCGGTGTTTGCTTAATCAGTAGCATGAACTGGTTTGAATAAACAGTGATGAAAGAGCCCGACTTCCGGTTTTGCGGAAGGCTAATTTTACAACAATGTTAACGTTTTGGGGATTATCCTAAGTTTCTGACTTTCAAATACAAATAGAACAAGCATCGGTTAGCAGGACGTCCGTTCAAAATTCCTCTAAAAAACGAGAAAAAAATATGAGGTTTGCCGTTCTCGATTTTCACTACATTCCATATTCGGGGCCAACCCAAATTTTTGACACTGATCATTTCCGAAATCATTTTCAAACACATCGAAAGTAAAATTAAGAGAGAAAGAAATATCTTTGTTTATTTTTAACAAATTATAAATGACATTTCATTTTTGAACACGCAGATGTTCTACCGCTATCACTATAGGTTAAAACCTACTACCAAACGGTCTAACAGTAACAGTTCTTCACAGTAGGCCTAGACCCTACAAGTCTAGACCCTACCCCAGACGACATTCTGGGACATTGCTTTCGGTGATACAGGCGGCAAATCGTTACAACGGCATATTCGTTACAACAGCAAATTTTTGAAAAATGAACATGGCCGTTGTAACGAGAGTTCACTGTACATGTATACCTCTAAAATCTTCTAGTCCTGAATGTTATTCCCTGACTATAGTAAGTAATAAATAGTATAGAGAATAAAGATTTACCTTGATAGCTTCTATGGCATACTCTACTTGAAATAGACGTCCTTCTGGGGAGAAAGTATTGACTCCTCTGTCATACTCTGACCGTGTTAAAAACATCTTGTTTTATTTATTCTGGAAAGTAAGAACAATCATTTTACCATATCTACATGTAATCTTTGCAAGAAGAGTATATCAAATACAGCACTTGTAAGGCATTCAAATGTACATCAGTTCAATATGTCAATATATTTACAATTGAATAACTGTGAAAAAAAGGCAAAATACTTTAAAATCGAAGAAAAAAGTCAAAGAACCATATTTGTGACTAGTGAGTCTGTCTCTGCTAAAAATTGGTAAATCAAAGTGAAATGTAAAACTATATCTAAGCAGTACCTGTAAACAATTGACTAGGAAGTTATACAAAATGTACATGCATTTACACTATGAGCAAAAGGTTGCCTTTGGAATGGCCATAATAGGATAGCAGGCCCTAAAAGTTGGATAATATTGTGAACCTATGACTTAGCAGTTCATATCGGCAACTTTATTTTTTTTGTATGCATGTTGACAAAAATTGTCTAATCCCAAATGTTAGTGCAGGTCTAGTAGTAATAGTAGTATCTCCAATGCTGATTGAACATCCCTAATCTACCCATTGAAATGGTGTTGGCGTGGGATATCATCTTTTCACTTTATTCCATCACTGATAGAAACAATAGTCCCACACATATGCTCTGGTATATCACACGGTACATAAAAAAGTCTAATTCAGTGGAATGAGGTGAAATTTTCTCGAATAATAATATGATGTCTTGAGAAAGGATTCTAAGGAGGGATTCATACAACGAAAGCATTTAAAAGGTAACGGACAACAACAAAATCACCATACTGGTCCCCGACCAATTCTCACCAAATACCAATTCTCACCAACTGATTTTAGTTGCTGCACCGTAGATCTTGCAAACGTGCGTATTTTCAATGAATAATAATAGTTTGAAGGAAAAACATCGTTCTAATTTCTGAGCGAGTAATACTAATAATTTCAGAAATTAAAACTATAAAATTGGGGTAAAATACATGTAACTTGTGGTGGCGAGAATTGGTTCTTGGGGAGAATAGGTCCTTTGCCACTAGGGTTTACAATGAAACTACAACTTAGAAAAGGTCCAGGTAAAACATTTAACAGACTGCCAAATATTTGAGATGCTGAAGGGTAATTCCCACAGACTCAATTGGTCCAAGTAACAGTCACACTCAAATACTTGGTGACCTAACTCAAGCTCTTTCTAACAAATTTTTTTAACCAAATATTATTAATATGACGAATGTACAGTTTAACAAGAGTAACACAAAAGCAACACAGAGTATGACTATGAGTTAGAAATAGAAGCCCCCCCCCCTTTTTCTCAATGGTGACCGAGAATAAATCTTTACGATAATTTTGTCTCTACAGCGACTATAACATGCTATGGTTCTGCATATGAATAAAATAGACATAACTTGAGATCACTTTTACTTGCCACAGACTCGGCATTAGAATAAAAATTACTTTAGCAACCACATGACAATGCATTTCAACTCACCGGTTCTCTCTGTTCTATACATTCACTCTAAAATGGAGAAGTGATGTCGGGCTAGGAATGAATTATTCCGGAAATCTGGAATTGCCATTTTCATTTCTGAACCCAGTTGCACAATAGTTTAATTCTTGGTTAAAGTTAACTTTAATTTTTATTTGTTAACTCGTAATTAACTAACTGAATGATTCTGCAGTAGCGTTAAATCATAATTATAGTAAACAAAATGTATCGCTTTGTGTTACGAGGTCCGAATCGACGTATTTTAGTAAATTATCATGTACAACATTAAATACGAATTGTATATTCAACATGTTTTTGACATATAAGAAACCTCAACAAACAGCAGTTATATCAACGAAATTGGAAATTTATAATCTGAGCTAATCTGACTTGTGGTGCTACGTTCGAACAAGAGGTTCAAATTTGTGGTGAAAAAATAAACTCTCTTAAAATGAACATCTACATTTATTTATAGCGGGGTGTCTGGACTACATTGGCCCCCTCTAGACCCGCGAATCTACTACTAAAACAAAATTTCCAAGATGGGTTGATTTCACAGGCAACATGTCACATACAGAGATGTGGAACAATTATTCAGACACCTTATCAAATATTTTATACAAATGTGTTTTAAAAACAACAAATGTTGAAAAATGCATTGCATTTCTTGTCACAGTTCAATAAAATTCCTCTAAACAGAATGATTCATGCAGACTTGCCAACCTTGCAAAATTTCTAATGGGGAGGTTTCAGTTCAGTTTTATGGGAGGGGACTCTAAATTTTACTAAGAACAAATAGGAAATTTAAGTTTTTCATTGGGGAGACATATATTTTTTTCGCAAGAAATTGTCAAAATTTTACATGAAAAACAGGGAGTCTCCCTATTTATGGGGGAGACTTGGCAAGTGTTATTCATGTTGTTTGTGTATTATATTGGGTGTAATTTTCGTATTTATCAAGTGGTTTACATAGACTGTCGGTATTCCAAACGGTACTAACTGTGCTCCTCTTCTTACTGACATTTATTTGCATGCTGTGACAGACTTCATACAGGGGATTTTGAAAGAATAGTGACAATTTTGGTGACTATAATATATGTTGATCGCAACTAGTAAATGAAGTTGAAATGAAGGACACCACGGAAACTTCTAGGTCTGCTTCAGACTTTGACCTACACTGCTGGAGATCTACAATGAGGGTCGACGGTTGAGAAAAAACTTTGCAGTAGAAAATGACTCCAATTTTGCTATTGTGAACGTCAGTTTTAAGTAGCAATACTCCAGCAGCAACTGCGTATGGAGTATACATCTCACATTCGATAAGATTTTCAAGAGCATGTGATTCTAATAAGGATTTCCTTGAATGATCGTTGCTGCTGTGACACAGGATAAGGGTTTTTACTCTTCTGTGCACGGATCAAGAGGGGATTTCAGCCGAGGGAGTCCGGAATCCCCCTCCTTGAATTTGCAAAGTGTATACCAGATATATTATACTGGTCAATGATGCCACATGCTCATTTGGCATTTCTAGTCACAAGTTCGGTCCCCTCTGGAAAAATCCTGTATTCGTGCATTGGTATCGAGTTGTCAGACAAGCACCAACGTTTCCACGGATCACATTATGCTCTCGTATATACTTATCTAGGATTATGAGCGCCAGCATTATGAACAAGGTACAAGGTAGTAAAGGTGATGTCGAATGCATATAGTTGTTCTATAAGTGTTTTTTTTAATATATATGTATATGTGGGCCTAAGCATACATATGTTCTTTGTATATATACTGATAGTGACATGCCAAAATTGACACAACTACATGTAAACGTATTTATTTTTATCTGTATAATGCATTTTGAAAAAAAAACCTACAAAGTAAAGTATTGCCCCATTTATTTTTCGATACTACTTTTCCAAAACTTGCAACTGGCAAACTTGCATCTTGATACAAAGCATCACCTTATTGTTATAGTTTGTACCCCCCCCCCCCCTCTCTCTCTCTCTCTACAAATGCAGATCTAAAGCATTTTTGGAGACATATAAAACAATAACTGTGTTTGCTGTTGATATTGCTCAGTCTTGCTTTGTAAACGGAGCTGGGGTTTTGCACATTAAGGAAATGCACAATGAAACCTAAATCTTTTGAGTTGCTCTGTGTTGTGTTTTGTCAAAGTCGTTTAAGAAATGACTAAATGATTACTTAATATGATACTAAATGAATTAAGAAAATTTAAAAAGTTCAGTGTATCGTGATCAGTTTGGCACGTCACTGATCTGTCACCATTTAGTTCATCAAACGCATGTGTTGCACTTGGAGACGCATGTATTACAAGCCGGGATGGTGAGCAAATGTACATTGTGTATTTTAGCTGATAGAAATAGTTTTCACTTCTCCTGCAAAAATTGTACTCCTCCTGAGGTATTGGGTCCTAGAGGCATTAAAATAATATTTTGGACCATAACTAAAGAACCGGTATGTAGGCCTACGATTTAAATGATTTTTTTTTAAATTCTCATTAATTTTATTTATCTTTTAAAGTTTTTTATCTGAAAATATCAGGCCTTTGTTTATCCTTTGAATCTTCATCATAGGCTTACGGGAAGCAACAACAGCAGTGTGGTTATAATATCAATAAACTATTTTAAAGAAGACACGTTTCGAAAAAAAAAATAACAACCTAATCCGTTCCTGGTTTTGATATTTATGATTTTGATAAGGGAGGTAACTCCTCAAACAGGAAGCTAGATTTGACAGTCATGACAGATATGTGTCTGTCCAGTACGAGCATATGGGTAAGTGCGTTGAAGGGTAATTCCACATCTGATCCATTGCAAATTATGCAACAGGAAAATACTCATTGAAAAACATTATTTCTCGCTCAAAATTTCGATATCGGTGCTTTCTCGAGCCGAACGTTTAATGAGGAAACCGGATGTGTACACTTCGATATTGGAATGAATGGAAATTCAGAAAAAGAAATTATGGAATAAAATCTGCAGTATTTAGAGGACTTGCTTGTTCCAGGTCAACCAGCAAACTGGCTAAGGAAGTTTTCTGACCATTTGCACAACCTGCATTATTCAACATTTCCCGATAATTTTTCAGTATTCCAGTTTGTGAATTATATCGCTTTATAGTGGATCCGTCCCCAATAGTCAGTACCGATCATGTCCGATGCGGCCTCAGTTGATTCGGCCCCAACGGATCCGGCCCCAGGTTGATCTGGTCCCATATTTATTTTCAGACATACGGCATTATTATTATACATGTTTCATTAAATCATAATGAACAGTATTATATTTTCAATGATTTTATATCGATGTTGTAAATGATGAATAATAAATAATGCACATTTAACGGACATTTTTAAGTACTGTCATGTCAGCTAATTTGGCGCTTCGGCTAATTCTGCGCGTATTTGAAATTTTACGTCATAACTTGTGAAACGTTGAAAAATTTAACACATAATTACTCACTTTTTAAAATCTGGCCTAAGAGCGTACTTCAAAGTTCTTCTTGAAAAAAACTATACTACAACACCAGTGGCATCATCGACTTGCAACCTACTTACATCGACCAATATGTTTTGGAATTTCCATGCTATATTTCCGATGCCCCCTCCCCTGGAAAAAAATCCTGGATCCATGAATGATTTGGTATATTCTACATCACCCCTTTGAATGAAGTTTGATTAATTATTTCAAATGAGATTGTCAATTTCTGGAGATATGATTAAAATTTCGTATTACATGTATATTATATGGGGCCGGATCCACTTGGGGCCGGATCCGTTTGGGGTCGGATCCACTTATTACCAATTAGATCTAGGCAGTTACTACATGTACATGTATTTTTATTTGTTTAACTTTAAGGTTGAAATAATTCATAATTTAACTCTTATTTTATTTTTTCCCTGTCACTGATGCAGATACATCAGTAAATCTAGGCAAAGAGCTTCGTTTATTGTAATTTCTATTGAAACATACAGGTCAAACCTTTGTACTTCCCACCTTCGTTTCTATTTCGATCCATATAACTCTTGTGGGAAAAACTTTGAGTTGACAGACCTCTTTTGAATTATCGAATTTTCACTTAATTTCATGTCATTCTAAAATTATTCACGATTTGGGTAAATCAATAATCCATTTTTAGACTTGCCAATATAGAAATTCTTTTATGGGGGGACTTTTTATTTTATGGGGGAGACTCTACATTTCACTGAAAATAAATAGGAACATTTTTTGTGGGGGAGACATGTTTTTTTCATGAAAAACTAAAAACTTTATATAAAAAATTGGGAGACTCCTTATTTATGGGGTAGACCTGGCAAGTATGATTTTTAAGAATCCATCATTATTTTTAATCTCTGATTCACTTAACTATGTAAATTGACATTTTCTTTTAATTGTTTATTATTCCATGTCTCGGCAACCTCTGCGGTCACCATCTTAAAATTCAAATGAACTCTCACGAGAGGCCCAGCAGAGGGATACTCTTTTTACAAGAGATCACGTCGCATAGTTGGTCATTTGCATTTAACAGTACTATATAGTAAAAAGAGAATCCTTCTGGTGACCTCTCATGAGAGTTCATTTGAATTTCAAGATGGCGTCTGCGGAGGCGGGCTCTCTCTGCCACCATATGACTGAAAGATTGTCAAGTGTTGCGTAAAGCAAAAACAAACAAAACACTAAGGGTCATGTGCATGTGGAAGTAATGGGACTATGACATGTCCACACACAAGTCAAGTATGACATAGCACTAGAAGGGCAGGAAAAATCAACTGTGTCTGATGGTGTTTGAACCCCAACCCCTGGGTCTGAAGCTGGGCACTCAACTGCAAAGCCATGAAGCCATGATGGCTGTCCAATACAAAGCTTTCAAAATATACTACTTAGACCATTTCCAGTTTTCTGTTTAGACCTGTGATACATGTAATTGGACAATTTTTATTTAAGCATTTAAAATTTGTATATATGTAGTAATGATAAAACTAATTTGAAAGTAGGAGAAGACACACTTTTAATAGTTTGTTCATGAGAAAAAAAATCCCGAAGAAATCACAATTGGTTCTTGATGCTAGTTCATGCTGATGTTTTGTACTAAGAGGAGAGTGAGATGGAAGGGAAAAGACTAATTAGTAATAGAAATTAGATGATATTGATATATGTACATTTTCTTTTGTATTACGGTTACAGAAAGTGTAGATGCATAACAATTGTGGTAAAAAAAAGTAATAAAATTTGACTGAATCTTTATTTTTCAGGGTCTGGCTTCACAAAACAGCATGGCTGATACAATGCACTGAAAAAAGTGGAACCTAAACACTTTTGTTTTTCACACAATGGCCGCAGCTCCTCTTTCCATGGTTTATCGCAGTGAAAAGCAGATTCCCAGGTTAAACCAGGCCCTTCAGGAATTTTACCAGCGGGAAGAATTCTGTGATGTGACCTTGGTTGCTGGCTCCAAGAGGATAAAGGCTCACAAAGTGATACTGGCATCATCGAGCCCCTACTTCTACCATTGCCTAAATCAGAAAGGACCATACAACACAGAGCTGTCATGTCATCAGTTTGATGAACAAGGCCTGAAGAGTCTGATAGATTTCTGTTACATGGGAGTCATCACAGTGGATTCAGTATCTGCCGAAAGAATGTTGTCAGTGGCAACAACTCTTCAGATTAAGGAGGTGGAAAAGTTGTGCTTGACGTTTCTAAGGGCACATCAGTCTTTTGTTTGTGAGGTAATATCAGGTTCTTTGTCAGCTCTAAAGTGTAACTTCGGAAAACCGATCCTTCTAAAAACTGATTTCTTCCTAATACTGATTAAAGTCCGAATTTTTTCTTCTTTATCCATATAGAGAATAAATTCCAAATACCTATCCTTCTGAATTCCGAACATCGGATAGATTTTGGCGATAAAAACGGGATTATGTGCTTCAAATTACTTACAAATACCAGCCTTACTTGTGTCAAACTCCCGGTGTAGTACAACAATAAAATAATAGAAAAGAGAATAAAAAAGTGAGGTCCACAAGGGGTGGGTAGTTAAAATTGTTTGTAAAAGTGAATCCAGTCATCGTTATTTCTGATAAAGTGCTGAAGAGGAGTTTTCACTTAAGGTCTAATTTCAGTTATAGCACAACCGCATCAGAAATTGATAGACCTAAGATGCCAATCTAACCCTGTATTTAAATGGCAGGAAATTTTGCCTAGGCCTATACATGTATTGCCTTCCACTACCAAAAATATTAGATGCCTCTGTATGACAGAAATAGTATGGCATTTGGCTCAATGCAGTCATGAAATTACCAGTATAAAAATTCAGTGAAAAGTACTTTTTAGTGTGACATTGATTAAAACATACATTTGTACTCCATATATACAGTGGCATACCTACCTGTACCAGGTACATGTACATGTATATGAAAATAATGGAGATATTTTTTCTTGTTGCAGGTCTGGATAATTATGCATTTCTGAGGTACTCTGGTGACCCTCAGAGGTAGATCTTTGTTCTCTCTTCAAAACTTAACTGGATGAAATATTCATAACATGTATTTCATTGCTCTTAGATTTCATCTGAGTCAAGAAACACCAACTCGCTACCAAACAGGGGCAGTAACTCTGATGAGACATTCTATGTGGAGAGCTCTGGAAAGTTTAGCCCAAGCGCAAGTCCCAATGTGTCCACTTCTGGGCGACCTTCATCTGAGGCTGGGTCAGCTGATAATGCAGATGTGGAGAGTGTAACAGTCAAACAGGAACATTTAGACTCCAGTAATTTATTTTGTTATCAAAAAATCTTTTGACAGCCCACCCTGGAATCTTTCTCTCATGTTGATATATCACTGAATGTCAATGAAGGGCATCAAGGCCAACACCTATCATGACAAACAAAGGACGTTTGTACCGGTATATTACTCATTGACCCCTGATGCTACATTTAAGCAGGTCCTTCTCATCGATTGGAAAAATCATTGTGAAATTTCAGTGGTCAATGAGTTACATAAGTTCCCACCAAAAAGACCAACCACTTTCAGATCAAATGCAACAGGTGCTTGGCAAAAGTACTGATATCTGTTTGTTTCTATGTACTGTATAACAAGAAATAAATGTGTGTACTAACTTTCGCAGATTTTCAAATTGAAACTATTTCACTGGTATAAACTTTCATGATCGATATCACATAAAGGGACGTAACTCTTCACTCTTGTGTGTGTTGATTCAAAGGGAGGCTACTGCAATTTAAACAATGTCTAGCTCAGGTGAATCTGGCTGCATTGTGTGTATGAAGAACTTTGTAAAAAAATCTGATTTAATTGCAGACTGTTTCAGGACGTCATCCATTACGGATGCTGTAAAGGTGGCCAAGGAATAATTTTAACCGTTTGTACAAATAATTTAACACATAGTGCTAATCCTGATATGACTGTGTCATCTCTAATGAAAGTCTGTAGTTTTGTTAAGTCTTGTCTTATATAGGCCTAGTGTTTCCGGTACATACGTCCGTCTGGAATGTTTACTTTTGTCTTTGCGTTTTATCCTTTTATTAATTTTTAACTCACTTACAGGTGTATATACATGTTTTTAAAGGTCTTACTGACACTTTTAATCATTCCAAACATTTTTAATTAGACTGTGCCTTTTTATGCTCATCCATATGCTTTGTATTACTTCAATACGTGCACTACAGTACCAAATAAACTTCAGACATGTTTGATTAATATTCCATTTGTTTTATTTGTTGGTTATACATTTTTTAAAAATTTTTATTAGTTTTTGTTGTTGTTGTTGTTACACAGTAAATAAGCCAGAGCACTAACTCTTAAAAAATATCTGAGATGTTGACTATTCTAACTTGATATAAGCTTGCACCATGTAACATAGGGTTATTATCTTTAGACACATAGTTGTACTTCCATAATGTGTCCTTACTGCTGATCATTTTAAGTCTCAAGTTAATTTCTTTTTTTCAGGTTCTAGAAGTGAAAGTGAACGCATGTTTGTCAAACAGCAGAGTGACGAAAATAGTCCCTTGAGTCCATTCAGGAAGCTACCTGTGGTAACAAGTCAGGGAGTTAATATAATTGACATGTCACAAATTTCGCCACCTTTTCTGAACTCGCCCTTCCCCAGGGCATCTATGTTTATAAGGCCTCCACCCCCACAGCTACAGATATTTCCCCCAAGGTCATTTGAACCCGTGCGAAGGTCATCAGAGTCCAATTCGAATGAATCTGTAGAACAAAAGAATGCAGCCACTGGGGATTATGTTTTAGCCCAACAGCAGAGTAGTGCTAGTCCTGATATTGTTACGCAGTCAATGCAGGCAGCAAACTTGCCTAGTCCAGAGATCGTCCAGCAACAAGCGTCCAGTGTCCACATGTGTCCACTTTGCCAACAGCAGTTTAATAGTTCACAGTCACTGAAGTTACATATGATGCTCCATGAGCAACAAATAAGCTTTCCGCAATTTTCACAGAAACGAAATCGAAAGTCGTCTTCACCTCAGAAAAACGAAGCTGCCAGTGACGATTTGAAACAAGTTGAGCCTGGACAAATTTTCACGTGCAGCACATGTGGTAAAAGCTTTAAAGATGGTGTGTCGTTGAAATTTCATAAGTACAATCACATTCTGCGTCACCCGTGTAATATATGTGGAAAAAGATTCTCACGCAGCTGGAACCTGCAGCGACATAAAAAGTCGCACTTCAAGGTAGAGAGTTGGCCACAGGGAAGGTTTTATTCTAGTCAAAGTGAATTGCAGTCTAGTCGTAGTGGCGAGTTGGGTGATTCTCACATTTTAGAAATGAGAGATTCTTCTCATCCAGCAAGTCTTGATTTGCCATCTTCCGAAACTGTTAATCTACCAGATGATGGATGCAGTGGCAATGAGGTTGTGAATGAAAATGATGAGGGAGACAGGGGCAATAACTCAAATATATCCCATATTATGAGTGATGAAGAGTCATAAACTCTTGTTTAGAGTCCATGGTAACCGTTTTAGATGTGATTGTTAACTTTTGATCTAAGATAATTATCAGATGTTTTATTCTGTTTTTTCATGCTAAACATGAGTCTTTTCCTAGATATTTTTGTGCCCAATATGCCCTCTATCTGTCTGTGCGAGTAACTTTCTCCATGGCCATGAGTTTCTAATTGAAATGGAAAGGGCTTTCATGTTTCACACATGTGATCTATCTTGAAACTTGGCATTTGAAGGAGAGCATTTTCAGATCCTCAAATAAAACCATGAAATTTTGACCCCATGAAATTAAACACCTATGTGTACAATGTATACAATAACTGCACTTTAGTCTTTTTTATTTCTTTGTCCTTTTTGTTTGTCAATTTACAAAGTACAATGGAGCATGACTTGGGATGGAGAGACCACCTGTCTTGAGAGACCATTAATAAGAAAACATCTTTTTAAAAGTCATATAAATGAAACTTCTCATGAGACACCATCAATCTTGAGAGGACACCCTAATGACCATGGAAGAATGGTCTCTCAAGACAGGTGGTCTCTCATGAGAGATTTCATCTATATGATTTTTCAAAAAGAAGTTTTCTTATAAATGGTTTGTCAAGATGGGTGGCTCTCAACAGTGATCTCTTAAGACAGGTTCCACTGCATCTAACAGACATTAGAATTAAATGAATTATTGTCATTTTGAGATCTGGGATTAAATTTGACAGTTTCACTGATCACTTATTAAGTTTGATTTATTTATGAATTTTACCCTTGTTACGTTTTCTCATGCTATAAAAAGATCTTTTCTAAGGATATATTCAGTTACAAGTCTTTGTTGTATAATGATACATTAAATATACCTCCACTTGCATATTGTGGTGTCAGTGTAGTGGATCACCGCTATTTAGATCACCAAAATAACTGGCTCAAATTGGTCTGATTGGTGAGGTGGTCTTCTAAGTGTGATTGAATTAGTCTGCAATAGGGATTACCAGACTGGAGTTTAATGGTCTGTATCATGGGGCGGTCTCCTTACTGTAGTGGTCTTTAGGCACGGTTCCACTATGTTTCTTTTTCCTCATTAATATTACAGCATGAATACCTCTTAAGTAGTCTATCATATATTTTCAATATCTGTATTTTGCTTGTCTCTTGCAACAGCTCCCACATGAACATCATATTGATACATGTATAATAAATGTAATCCATACATTTCAAATATTTCTTTACTCTCGCTGTACCAATATTTATTACGTGTCATATACAGTCAATGGTATCCTGTAAGATATTCCTTCAGAATCTGTACCAGGCTGTATGTATCACAAGTTACATTAATCTTAATAAGTGAAAGCTACATGCCAGCAGAATTGTTACATACTTTATAACAAACTATTGATTTATTTTGGTTCCCCTTATAGCTTCAGTGTCAGTTTTATGTTATTAAAAGTGAAATTAGATTTAAAATACAGTGGAACCTCATTTATAGAGTTAATAATCAGTATAAAACACTTCCTTGATTTCTTGTTGCATGATAACCAACTTCTGTTATTGCATTTCAAAATGGCCACAGGAATTTTATCTAGTATTGGAAACTGCCTGAACTTCTTCATTTAAGTCTAATGTTAATTATCACAAGTTTTTTTGGTCATTGTCACTGTCATTGTAAAGGTTTTCACTGGGCCATGCATAACAATATTGTTGTTTTGCTGTATTGCAACCTACTCACTCAAAAACTGTGCGACTGAAATGTTCAATGTAAGTGAGTTCCACTTACCATGACCTTATTACATTGCTCTTGTTGAATCCATCATATTTCTTGTAACGCACATGCTACCTTAATAATATTACATTGTTTATTGATTATCTGCCTCTTGTTATCTGTATAGCTACTTTAAAGTTATTACAATGTTGGCAAAGTTATATAATTGTTATCACAAGCTGGTTTGATTTTATTACATTGTTGCCTCATATATGTTAAATTTGTTATCACACTTTGAAGCTTTATTACCCAGTTTATATTTTGTTATCACATGGCAATATTTATTTATCTCATGCTGTCATAGGTTCATTATTGTATACAGGGAAATTTTTGCCCACATTTTATGTTCACTCCTTTCATACTCATTGTTAGTGGGTGAATGCAAAAAAGTTATTTTTCTTGAATAGAATTATCACAAGACTGGCGAATTTACAATAGGGCAAACGTGTTTGCAAGTGCAGTAAGATTAAAATATTATGGGGGCAAAAATTACCATATACACAGTATTACATTTTGTTATACAAATGTATTTTAAAGTAACTTACTAATTTTCACAGCCACAGAACAATATCACATTTCTGTAAGATACAGTAATGTGTTATTCATTACATTAACAGAATCATGTTTTGTTATCAGATACTAGTGTTGTACTGTTATATTGTTATCACATTCTGTTAGAGCACAGTAGTAAATAGGCACTACTTCTGCTAATCCACGACAACTATTATATAATGCCCCACCACCCGTCCTCTTCCTGCAAACGAAATTAAGATTGGGGTGATATATATATATAGGAATCACCCTGGCGGTCTGTTTATCTGTCTATCCATACGAATAAGACATTCTGAAAGCAGATTTCTCTTACTGTTTAAGGATTAGGGCCCCCATATTCCACACATTCATGTACCTCCATCATATCAAGGTCTACATTTTACATGTTCGGGTAAGTCTAAGAGTTTCTGAATAGCAGAATCTGTTGGATAAAATTCTCTGCAAGGGCAATTTTGCCCATAATGACTACTTTAGTTTCCAATTACAGTAGCAATGTTACAACTGAGAAATGTCCATCGTTTCCAAATACATATATATGTAATATTCAATAACAAACTTTTCTCATGGAACATGCAAAAAGTCTACAACTTTCTTTAAACTTATTAGCAAAATTTCTTATACCCGTATATATTACTGAGGAAGAATAGGTTAGGTGAGTAGGAAACATGTATATAGCAGAGGATGCTTGTTTTAAAAGATTGGAAGTGTTTTTGTGACCAGTAATTTGTAAATCAGTGTTCATTTAGTTGATCTGTCAGACTTATGAAAGGCTACAACTTTGTTCTATGATTAGCACTTACTGTGACATGAGACCTCGGTTTTAACTGTCTCATCCAAAGGACAAGAACTCCTAGCATCTTCCACTGACCAAGTAATAACTCATGGTCAGGATGCCAAAGTGTCACCATGGAGTCAAGACGACTCTTTTACCACAGCTTTACAAAACTCCACAAAGTAGGTTTGTACCTGTTTGTCTGTGGTATGTGAATGTGAAAGTTCTCCTAGTTCAAATTGATTATCAAGACATGCAAATACCCCCTTCCCCATTCCCCTTACCTCCTAATTTATCATAACAGTAGCCTACATGTTGAATGACAGGATAAAGTAATCATGTAATGTATGTTAATTTATACTTTGTTACTGTTGTCATGTTGTTGAAGTTTATTCACATTTTCTTTAAGTACACAATGTGTACCTTTTGTTATTGTTGTTGATGTTATTATAAAACCTATCTTGGTGCTACTTAGTTGGATCTAGAACTTATTGATATGTTTCCTTTCCTTTAATTACAGTGGAACCTCTTTTTTAAAACCATGCAAGTGACTGACTAAAATTGGTCATAAAAGTGGGATAGTTCCTAAGGTAGGTTGAAAAGCCAAGAATAATGGTAGGCAGACACGTAGTCTTTACCAAGAGGCAGTCTCCTCAGTAAGATAGTCTTTACCATGAGGCTGTCTCCTCAGTGGGATAGTCTTTACTATGGGGTAGTCTCCTCAGTGGGATAGTCTTTACCATGAGGCTGTCTCCTCAGTGGGATAGTCTTTACCATGGGGCAGTCTCCTCAGTGGGATAGTCTTTACCATGCGGCTGTCTCCTCAGTGGGATAG